>CM076580.1:168400719-168539695 GCA_034641835.2 Pinus albicaulis
GAGAAGCTGAAGTAGGGTCTCAAATCTGCTCTGTTTTTGTACTTGATGTTTCTGTCTTATAGCTGTTGCTTTACCTGTTCATGTATTGCTTGAATTTCTAAAGAAAACGCTTCTCCTTCAGCACTTCTCATTTCTTCTTTCCACAAGTTCCTCAATTCAAATACTCCTCTTGGGTGCATCCCATAAACTATATGGAATGCACTCTGCCTTGTACTTCTGTTAGGTGAATCATTATATGCATACTCTACCTGTGGTAAAATATGATCCCATTTTTTAGGATGTTCTCTTGCAAGAATTCTCAAAAGATTACCCAAACTCCTGTTCACTACTTTAGTCTGCCCATCAGTCTGAGGGTGATAAGCTAAGCTGAAACTTAGTTTAGTACCAAGATTCTTCCACAATGTCCTCCAAAAATGACCAACAAATCTGGTGTCTCTATCAGAGACAATACTTTTAGGTAACCCATGTAATCTGACAATCTCCCTGAAAAACAAATTGGCAACATGAGTAGCATCACTGGTTTTATAACATGGAATAAAATTTCCCATTTTTGAAAATCTGTCAACTGCAACATAAATTGCATCATTCCCTCTCCGTGTCTTAGGCAATCCTAAAACAAAATCCATACTTACCATATCCCAAGTTCTGTCTGGAATAGGTAATGGAATGTACAAACTTGCATTTTGACTTTTCCCTTTCGCATATTGACAAATTTTACAATTCTTCACATAATTTTCCACTTCAGATCTCATCTTTGGCCAAAAATAAAAATGACTTAGTTTCTCATAAGTCTTATCAACACCAAAATGTCTAGCAAGTCCACCACTATGTTTCTCCCTGATTAAATTTTCTCTCATAGAACAATTTGGTATGCACAACTAATTTCTTTTGAACAATAAACCCTCTTGCAAGAAATAATCTAACCACTGATTGCTGTCTATCAAAACAGGATTACAACATGCTTCAAATGCTTCTTTGAAATCCAAATCTACCTTATAGAGTTCTTTAATAAAATCAAAACCTAGCACTTGAATTTGACTTTCTTGAACAAGAATTTTTTCTACTCAAGGCATCTTCTACCTTGTTTGATTGACCACTTATATGCTTCAATACAAAGTTAAAACTTTGAATATATTCAACCCATTTTGCATGTTTTTGATTCAATTTAGGCTGTTGCATAATATACTGTAAATAATGATTAACTGAATATAGCACAAGTTCTTTAGACCTTAAATAATGTCTCCCCTTATTCAATGACTGTACAATTGCATAAAATTCCTTGTCATAAGAAGAGTAATTCCTCCTTGTCTCATTCATCTTCTCACTGAAATATGCTACAAGTCTATCTTCTTGACTTAATACAGATCCAATAGCTTCCCCACTGGCATCACATTTCACTTGAAAAGGTTTATTAAAATCAGGAAAAGCTAAGACAGGTTTCTCAGTTATCTTTTGCTTTCAGAACTAAAAATTCCTTTCAGCTTCAGTAGTCCACTTAAATGGTTGTTTGTCCTTATTTATGGTTTCAATGATATGTGCATTGATCCTACTAAAATTCCTTATGAATTTTCTATAAAAACTAGCAAGAGCATGAAAAATTCTTACCTCAAAAACACTTTTAGGTGAAGGCCACTCCACAATTGCCTCTATCTTCTTTGGATCCATTTTTAATCCTTCAGCAGAAAAAAAAAAAACCTAGATATACCAATACTTCTTTCATGAATGAACATTTCTTTAAATTTACCAGTAACTTCTCTTGATGTAACTTACTTAAGACATAATTAATATGTCTCGAGTGTTCTTCCTTTGTTTTTTTGTAAATTAATATATCATCTAGAGACACTATTGCAAATTTACCAACAAATTCCTTTAATACTTCATTCATAAGCCGCATAAATATACTAGGTGCATTTGATAAACCAAAACGAATTACCATCCATTCATACAATCCCTCATTTGTTTTAAAGGTTGTTTTCCATTCATCTCCTTCCCTTATCCTAATTTGATGATACCCACTTTTAAAATCTGGTTTTGAAAAATATATTGCTCCACTCAAACAATCCATCAAATATTCAATTCTAGGTAAAGGAAATCTATACCTAATTGTTATCTTGTTAATTTCTCTTGAATCAGTGCACATTCTCCAAACTCCATCTTTCTTCGGACTTAATAATGTAGGTACTGCACAAGGACTCAAACTTTCTCTGATCAAACATTTGTCAACCAATTAATATACTTTATTTCTGATTTCTTCATTTTCTGTAGGAGTCATTCTGTAAGCTACTTTGTTTGGAAAATTTGATCCTAGAATCAAATCTATATGATGGTCGATTCTTCTTACAAGTGGTAATTCATCAGGAAAATCATCCACAATAATATGACAATAGTTCTCCAACATTTCTTGAATTTCAATTGGCAAATCAGAAATATTAGTAGAAGTAAATACCACCTTAGGTTTGCAAACTAAAGAAAAATTTACCTCATCATCTTCAATCTAATGCAAGTATTCTTTTCCACTCAACAATAAATCCTTTGGATAAGACTTTTTACTTGATGCACCCTCTTCTTCCATAGGTAACAATGTCTGATTCATACCATCTTTGAAAAACTTGTAAGTGTTTCTCTTTCTGTCATGTACTGCTGCTCTGTCATACTGCCAAGGTCTACCCAACAATATGTGACACACATCCATAGGCATCACATCACACATGATTTTATCTTTGTAACTGCCCATTTGCAATTCTATTTCACAGTGTTCTTTTAATATCAGTTGATGTTCTTTCTCTATCATCCGATTTCCTTTCTGAAGCCATGACACTTTGTAGGGTGTTGGATGTTCCTTTTTCTTCAATTTCAACTTCTCTATCACCTCTGTAGAGACCAAATTATATATACTTCCACTATAAATTACCAATTGACATCATTTCCCTTGAACTTTACACACACTTTTGAAAAAATTCTTTCTCTGTGTTGGTTCAACAACTTCCTTTGTTTGTTTTAACAAAAAAAATTTAACCACCAAAGATTCTCCTTTCTCTGGCACAATTTCTTTCTCTATTACATGCAACTTTGCTGCTTCCTCTTCAGTCTAAGCAACAATTTCATTTATCTGGTTTGTCCCCACATTCTCTAGACACTCATAGGCTCTATTTCCCAATTTTTTACATCTGTAACATCTGACTTCTTTTTTTTCGGTTTCTACCTCCTCTTCCTCTATAAGGACTCCTTCTGCCACTTGTATAACCTTCTGTGGGGGAATACAGAGGTGAGCTACTGCTAGATCCATATCTTGGTGTTGTGGATCTTCCTCTACCACCTTGAATTCCTCTTCCTCGAAAAGTACCTCTTCCTTTGGCAGATTGCTTCCTTATGAGTTTTTATTCATCTTATAAGGCCATCTGGTAAGCCTCTTCTACTGTTTAGGAGACAATATACTTATCTCATCTTGAATCTCCATTCTGAGACCATTTATGTACCTGGAAATCTTCTCTGTTTTATCTTGAATTTGTCCTTCTCTTATGCTCACTTTGTAAAATTATTCTATGTATTATTTTACTATCATTAATCTCTGTCTAAGATTCTTCATTTATATAAATAATGAAAGCTGATAATCATTAGGAAAAAACTTACCTCTCAACTTTGCTACCATTCTGTTCCAATTCTTGATTGGCTGCTTACCAACTCTCCTTCTTTCTACTTGCGCTCCACCCCACAAAAGTGCTACATGTCCTTTCAACCTTCTGATAGCAAACTTAACTCTCTTTTCATCACCCATCTCTTCATAATCAAAGCATTTATTCATTTCATTTATCTAGTATATCAACTCTTCTGGATTCAATCCTCCTACAAAAGTTGATACTTCAAGTCTAGGCTTGGATGTAGATCCTAAAACTGATTTAAGGAATATCAGCTCAGCAGTAAGCTCAACATTTCCTCCTTCTTCTTCAGCTTCAGGTTCACTGACATATTCAATATCTCTCTGTTGTCCTACTTCCATTACTTCCAATATAGCTTGAATCTACTGCATAGTCTCTAGTACTTCAGCATTTGCAATTGGTCTACCTTTTCTTCTACCAGCACCACCTCCTCTACCAATTCTGACAGCCATGTTGGGTTTATTTTTCTAACTTTTGGAAGCTTTTTCAGTTTCTGAAAAATGCTCTGAAGACTGCCCTGATACCACAATTGATGGTAGTGTGGGTGCAGGCATTAAGGAGAACTGTTCAAATTTTGTTACTATGCTTTCTAATTCAGGAGGAATTTGTTCTTGATCTTTATTTCCCCTCTCGGTCATCAAAATTTATTAAATCTACTTGATAAAATTAATAATATGACCCACAGAAGCTAAAGTCCCCTTATCCTTCTTCAACATAAGAATTCATGTTAAACAATATTTAAAACCTTTTTGCAAGGGTATTGGATTTCAAACATTTTAATAAAGCTCTATTGAATAACCCGTCGGTCCATACCTTTTGTTAAACTTCGCACAACTTTTGACGCGAACACTGTTGGATCTCTGATGTTTATGATTAGACGGCTATCACAGTCAATTAACCCCAACACTTTATTGCTCCAAAGCAATGCAAAATCGATGGTATTGCCACCGTGAGGTGTCACTTTCTTACTCGATCACGTTCAATTTTAATAAAACCACTCGCACGCAAAAATTTGTGCGAACACAGTTACTGGTTTTTCTAAAACCGCTTGTCTGCAAATTTTCAATTCCGATCACATTCGACCACGAAATTTTCACTTGTTTACCACTCTGTAACTAAAAAAATAAAGATCAACTATCGACTTCCGATCTCAGGCAAAGAAAACCCAATTTCTTTAAATTACTCCGAATCCTTCACACAAAATTTAATTACACTTAAATTCTACACAGAAAACATAAATCTAATGGATTTTCGAAGAGATGAAACCCTTCGGGAATTCGCCAAGAATACAACAAATAATTTAATTCTAGAAACTTTATTAACTCAGAGGAAAAATCCTCTCAGTCAAATCTTCTATGGTCCAAATTTGATTTTCTCCTTCTCAGAGGTTACATTTTATAAGGTTTTACATAAAAACTGACCTCCTCTTGAGGATATAATTCTCCTAACTTAGATAAAATCATAATTACATAATATCTTCCCTAAATCTATCAACTAAAGGCTAAATATGCTTAATATAATCTAAAACTATTCAATCTTCCTAGATATTAGTTCAACCCTATCTAGTACAACCATAAATTGACAGCTAAAGGTACCAACATATTTTCTTCTAAATTTTTTTGGATTTTTGGAATAATTAATGAAGCCTTTCATCTCTAAGCCTCATGCTCCTGCATGACGTCACCCCCACAATTTATCGCCTCCCTCCAAACTAAACCACTTACCCAATTTTGGATGTGCCATAAACCATAAAACTACCTCCCCGCCTACAATGAAAACCATCCTTTGTTTCCAATTCAAACCACCTACCCACCAAACCTATGTGATAAGCCTATCTACCCTGCACAAACGTGATAAGCCACCATTTCTCACCACCCTGCGAGATCTCGTTTTATTAACAAATTGTTTTCAATTTTTCAGGTGAGTAGCGTACCAATAGATGGGATAAAGAAACTTTTAGTTTTAATCGAGATTCTATGGATTTCAGTTTAAAGGCTTTATTCTAGAGAGGATCAGGAGTGGAAGGAATAAACAAAAACAAAAATTGATCATGATTACTAAATATGATATAGTTACTTCAAAAACAACGAGGTTTATTCAATATAAATCACAGAGTAGAAACCAAAACAAAAACTTTAGCAGAAACCCCCCTCAAATAAGACAAAGGGAACAGAGTGAAACTAACTAGCCAATCAGGCGTCCTTTGGAAGAAAAGTATGCTGATGAGGATGAGGGGGTCATTGAGGAACCAGAAGAAAGTTAAATTAATCTAATGGAAGTTAATGATGAGGATATTGTTTTCCGCGCTGATGAAGAGCAAGGAATATTTCCCCCACTCAAATTGAAAAAGAATGCCAAAAATTTTGGGACTATAAACAAGGATTCAAAAATGCTATCATGGAAGTGCATAGACAGTATGACCTCGAAAGTAAGAAAACCCAAGACATTCTCAAGAGAAATAACTCTGAAAATTTTGCTAGAAAGACCCTTGAAACTGATCCTAAAAAGATGGCAAAAAGTGAAAATAAAATGGTTAAAGGTTATGATAAAAATAAAAACAAAAATGGTCTAGAAAATAGCACTAGTAAATAAAATATCATCCCTAAAAAAACTGATTCAGATGATATCCCTAATGCAAATCAGATATCTGAAGTTGCTGCAAAAACAATGTCCGATAAAACTGATTTAAATCTACCAAAAACACAGATACCATTTAGCATTGTGAATGAAATTTCCAAGAGAAAGATTTCCATACCTCTCACTGAATTGGTAGGCCAAGATGTACATAGATGCCAAGTTTTGAAAGCACTAAACATAGGAGAAAATACCGATACTATGAATTTGAATGATGAAAAACTTGATCTTTTGTTTGGACCTGAAGTAGAAGGTAAATTCCAAGAGGGAGGTGTCCCTCCATTTTCTATCAGTTTGAATATCCATGATAAAATCCTCCATAATGACATGTTAGATTCAAGATCTTCTCATAACGTCATGCCAAAGGTAATTATGGATAAACTAGGCCTTGATATAACTAGACCATAGAAAGACTTGTACTCTTTTGACTCCATTAGAGTTAAATGTCTAGGCTTGATCAAAGATCTCTATGTTACTTTAGCACAAATACCAGCCAAACTCCTAGTAATGGATATTGTAGTAGTTGACATCCGCCCTAGTTATGGCATGCTTCTATCATGCTCATGGAGAGACAAGCTTCAAGGCACCCTCCAAATGGATATGACCTATGTACCATACCAGTCTTTAGTAAACTAAGAATATTGTATAGGTAAAGTCATATGAAATACATAGTCATTAGTATAGAAAATTCCGATAAATCCCCTCTCTACTATGTCCACTCATACCTTGATTCATTTATCCCTTACAATGATCAAAACATTAATGAACAAGTATCAATCAATGAAAAAACAGCTGAAATAGAAGAAGAGAAGGAAGAACAGTTAGACTAAATAGAAAATTAAAAACAAAAGTCTGAACCCAAAGCTCTTTGGAGCATGAGCTTTGATGGTTCTTATGGTAAAACTAGACCAAGGGTAGGTGTTTGGGTTCAGAACACTAAGAACAACCATGCCGAGGGTCATTCATACAAATTGAACTTTCAATGTACAAATAATATTGCAGAATATGAGGCACTCCTTCTAGGGCTACAATTGCTAAAGAGATTAGAGGCCAAAAGGATCTTTGTCCATGGAGATTTTGAGCTATTCATTAGGCAAATTAAGGGAGAATATTCAGAAAAGCATCCTAGATTAATAGAATACAGAAACATTTCCCTTGACCTCCTAAAAACATTAAAAGAATATGTCCTCGCCTTTATCCCAAGAAGTGAAAATATCCTTGCCAATGGACTAGCATTTGCAGCCAGCACTTGCCAACTACATCATCTTAAAAAAAAATATAAAGTACATGTCAAATATAGACCAGTAGTCCCTGATAATGTGAGATATTGGAAATTTTTTGAAGATGACCCACAAATTGAAGATTTCTTGCAGTCCAGAAATGAGTTTGAGTTTCCAAATTTAGACTTAGATCATGAAGAGGGTTGCTCTACTGAGGAACAAACATACAAAAAGGAGCCCAATCATGATGATGATATAAATATGATAGCAAAGAAATATCCACATGAGAAAAAGATGTGTGAAGAACTAGAAAAAGAAGACTTTGAAGTGCTGCAGTTCAGAGATAATATCTTTCGAAGAGGACTTGTCCCTCTAGAAGAATTTTTTTATTTGAATGATGTTGCTAGAAATCCAAAACTGGAATCCACTAAAGAAAATGTAGAAGAGTGCAATTTAGGCAGTGCGCAAGAACCCAAAATCATAAAACTGTCAAAAACACTCACTACACATATAAAGCAAAAATATACTGAGATATTCATAGAATTTAGTGATGTGTTTTCCTGGAGCTATGAAGAATTGAAGTACTATGATATTTATATCATTCAGCATAAAATTCCACTCAAGGATAGACAAGAGCCATTTAAATAGAAGCTACGCAGAATAAATCATGTCAAAATTCCACTGGTTGAGAAAGAGATAAAGAAAATGTCTGATGTTGGGACAATAGTCCCACTCAGGTACTCAGAATGGGTTTCAAACATTGTATATGTGAGGAAGAAGATAGGGGAAATTAAACTCTGCATAGACTTTAGAAATCTAAATAAAGCATCACTGAAGGATAACTACATTTTACCAAAGATGAACCACATATTGCAAAGGGTAGTAGGCTCCAAAAGGATCTCCTTGCTCGATGGATTTTCAGGGTACAATCAAGTGCTAGTACATCCATATTATCAACACAAAACCACTTTACTACTCCTTGGGACACCTTTATGTATGTAAAATTTCCGTTTGGGTTAATGAATGTTGGAGCCACTTTTCAAAGAGAAATGGATATTTCTTTCTCGGAAGAAATTGGTTTCTTCACTGTAATATATCTTGATGATATTACAGTCTATTCAAAAAATGATGAAGAACATCTTTCTCATTTGAGAAAGGTCTTCGAGAAATGCAAAAAATAAAATTTTTCTTTGAATCCCAAGAAATCCTTATTCAGCCTTCATGAAGGAAAGCTTCTAGGACACATCATATCTAAATAAGGGATCAAGATTGACCCAAACAGGATTGAGGGAATATTGCAAATTAGTTACTCAAGAAATATCAAAGAGCTTCAATCTTTCATTAGAAATATAAATTTCTTAAGAAGGTTTATACCAAACCTTATAGAATTCATGAGGAACATCTCCTACATGCTCAAAAGAGAGTTACGAGTCAAGTGAACCAAGGAAGGAAAACATTATTTTGACTTGGTGAAGCAAGAACTTACATAAGCACCAGTTCTAATCAATCCTCACTTCACCAAATATTTCTTTATATTTTCCTTTTCATCAGAACACATAGTTGTTGCTGTAAATTGTAGAAAAATACAAAAGCAAAAGAGCAGCCCATAGCATTCTTTAGCCAAGCTTTAAGAGATGCACCTATGAAATATAATATCATGGAAAATGAGGATTTTTCCTTAATAAAAGCACTAAAGTATTTCATGATTAGGTGTCTCGCTTGTTCCACTTCGTTGCATTTCACTAGGATCATGCCATGAACTGATGAGGGGTTCTGTCGTCCTATGTTTCCTCATGTTTATACCTGCAGCGCTATTTTAAAAAAACTTTTCCTCAAAAAATTATTCATAGTTATTGTCATTATATATATGGTCTTTAAAAATGTCAATAAGTGTCCTAGGTCTTGGTGTCTAGGGTTTTTGAGTCATTTATATACTAGTCATAAAGCCTGCAAGGTGAGGAAAGTCCAGCACTTGTGATTTTTATTTTATTATCATCAGCATTTTAAAAAAAATATATATTTCTAGTCCAAAACTCTGTTTTGGAACTAGAAATTTGTCATTATCATTTTGTAAAAAATTGTAATTGTTCCGCCATGAAGACATTGTCAAAAGCAGATCCCTGGTCTTTTCTCTAGCCAAGATAGCCATATCCCTGCAAGAAGACAGCAAAATCATTAGTATCGACCTCAAAAAAGCCAAAGGAAGTTTGTATTTGAAAAGCCAAAAGTGAAATTACAAAAAACATTTGTAATATGGGTTTGAAGTTTGATTTGAAATAAAATCTGATTGTGAAGATATTTTTGACATGTATAAAAGCCAAACAAGTTTCATTTGAACCAATTTCATAGCTCCCAAATCGTGTTTTCAAAGTGGAGGGCCGATTTCAGAATTTTGAAGTGCGTGGACAGAGTTTTGGGGCTGCGCGACCCACCTGGGCTGCGCGACCCACGCAGAGTCAGTTCAGCAGTGTAGGTTTGCAGGTGCGCGACCCACGCAGAGCCTGCGCGACCCACGCAGACACAGGGTTTTGAAATTTAGTTTGCGCGCCCAGTTTGGCTTGGAATCGACTCAAGCTACCTTCAAACAGGTTTCTATCCATTGTTTGATGTTTTTCAACGCATTTGTGGCATCATTGATGATTTCAAAACATTTGAAATGGAAGAGTAAACCCTACAGTCATGGCAATATCGTTTTCAGGGTTTTAAAATGAAAATTAATGGTTGAATGAGTTTGTTTGTTATCTCATGGCAGTGATACATCCAGCTTTGCATATAATATCAAAACCATTTTGCTCTTATGCCCATTTTGCCATTTTGGCCATTGCCATTATTATACCATGTTAAAACCCTTTGTTCCATGATGACGATGGTTGTAATGAGTCTCACTGCCCAATGCAAAAATATTTTCGTGACCTTGTTTTAAACTTCCCAGTGAGACCTTTGTGGTTATTACTCATAGACAAACACATTTTGTTGATGCCATGCTCTCCTTTGACTAGACTTTTTCAATATTTGGAAGGTTGCCTGCTCCCTTTTGGTCAAAATTTCACTTGCATTCAAAACAGAGATTGTGCCTTTTCCAATCCATTTAAAGCTGAGATTTTATCCATGATTTGATTCCTTGATGGTGCTTTGATGGTGGGAATATTGGTTGGGTGTTAAAACATACATCCTAATTTTGCTTTCACTGCATTCATATCAGTATACACATTGCCAAAAGCTTGATCAGAGATATGTCAGAGACAGAGTCAGAATATGAGCCAGGGTCAGGCAGTGATTCGGTGGCTGAGGGTAATGTGCCACGGGGTTCCCGCAGAGAAAATAGAAGTGGTGATCATCGCAGAGAGGAGCCTACTTCTTTGGCTCGGTTGCAGGCATGTCCATTAGCTATGGATTGTTTTCGATTCTTGTCATGTTTCAGATTTTGTGAGATGGTTTCACAAACCCGACCTCATCGTGAATTAGCACGTCTGTTTGTTCTTCATTTACGGGGTGATCGGGTAAGCCTTGCTGGGGTTGATTTCATTGTATCACCTTTGACTATTGCTCAAGCCACTGGCATACCGAACATAGGCGAGGAATGGAGAAAGGGTAAGCAGTTAGAGAAATTTCACTATGAGCCATACATTAAAACTGGATATGTGGCTTACTTGAGCAGAGTTTTTCCATTCAGATTCTTGAGAGATGAGTATGCACCACTCATGAGGCTCATCATTCAGTATTTTAGTTGTGAGGGCAGGTATGCTCGTCTTTTCTCATATCATGTTCATTTGCTGATGCACTTCACAAGGGTGCGTATGATGAATATTCCGTATTTCATACACCGCAACATAAAGAGGATGGTTACATTTGTGCAGAAGAAGACGAGCCCAGTGCAGCAGTACAGGAGTATATATCATTTCGCTTTGATCAAAATCTTGGTGTCACATCAGTTGGCAGAGCAGGGCATCACTTGGGAGGATTTCATTTCTAGAGACTTTTTCAGAGTGCCACAGCAGCCTCCCGAGGCGGTTCATGATGCAGGAGAGCCCTCACACCAGCCGGACATGCTTGAGGTTGAGCATTTTATCACTCCTTTGGTTCAGACATATCAGCGAGGCCACAGGGCCTTATTTGCAGCGACACGGCGGGTACTATCTCCACGTGAGGTGGAAGGGGTCTTGCCGACTTCATCGACACGGCGAGTATTATCTCCACGTGATGTGGAAAGGGTCTCGCTTTCTTCTCCAGTGCAGGTACAGGTACAAGACAGGGGCAAGAGGCCCATGCATGATGAGGGCCCATCAGGAGGCCGGGACACCGATATGACGGTCATTGATGTTGATACGGGCTCTCCTAGCTCGAAGCTGAGGGAAGTCATCCAGGAGCAAAGGGCCGAGAATGACCAGCTGAAAGACCAATTGCAGAAGGCTCAGTGGGTGATTAACTATTTGGAGTAGCGCAACAAACAGCTCGAGGATGAGCTCACATTTTATGAGGTGCGCCAAATCCGTGAGGACAGGCAGTGGAATCGAAAGAGGCCCGGTGACATGACACCAGCTGACAGAGATACTGTACTCACGCGGGTGAATATACATCTGGAGAAGCTGTTGGCGAAGGCCAATCGAGACAAAGACATGCTTCTCCACATGAAAGGCCATTACTGGGCTCGCATGCATGTTTGCAAAGCGAGGATGAGGATCATGAAGAGGAGGTTGCGCAAGGCACTTCAACGGCGGAAAAGGCCTAATCCACTCCGGATTTTGGCCGAGGCTTCATTGACTGGGCAAGACACATGATGGAGGACCTCCGCTCCGAATTTGGGCAAATTCGGAGAAAATTTTGTCATTTTCAAAATTTTGGTCTAAAAAACAGGTTTTGCAGCTACGTGGGTCGCGCGCTCATGCGCTCGCATTTTTTTGGGGCACTTGCTGGAGGAGATTTTTACATTTTTGGATTTTTCATGGTTAAATATGCATCCTCTGAAGTCAACTTAGTATTTCAACAAAATCTGGATGGTCAAACAGCTCAAAAACACCATGAAAACCACCTTGCTGCCACCTTTTGCACCAGCAGGAAGTACCTCTGGGAGAATGAGGTTTGGGAGGGTCAAATCAACTCCAAATTCAGAAATTCCACTTGGGTTGGAAAGTAGACATCCAGGGCTTTCCAACGAGCTATCATGAGCTCAATTTGGATGTCGGGAGCTACCTCAAAATCAGCCTGGAACATGAGCGACCCACGTAGTTCAGGAGCGACCCACCTAGAGATTTTTCTGAGTTTTCAGCTGCCAGCTCAGTATTTCGCCTATTATGGACCAGTTTTGCTTATGGATAGAATTTTTGGGTTTTTATGATGTAAATTCATGTTTGGCATGTAACTTTGGCTTGTTTTTATCTCTTCTAGAAGATTCACTCTCAAAAGAGTAAAAAATCATGTAATGGATCAGTTTCCACTCTTTTAGAGGCAAGTTGTTAGTTGCCTAGATTGTAGTTCCATGATTAGAATTGGTTGAAACTGATCCCTGAAGAGGGAATTCGACCCCTAGAGGTGGGGAAAGGGGTTAGAGTGATCTATATATTGTAATTTCTGAGGCATTCTACGGGTTGGACTCTTGGGATACTTTTGATACCATTGTACATATTTTTCATATTTTGGCTAAGGAAAGATCAGGGGTTTTGCGGCACTTGTTGGGATCCTTGTGGTGTTCTGTTCTTGATGGTGTTTCTTCTTTGTTTACTGTAAGTTTCTTCATGTTTAATGTATGCCATCCTTTCATTATGCTTCTGAACTAAGTTGAATGAGTGATTAAGGTTGAATCCATTGTTTACAGTGCTTAGCCTTTGAATTCGGTTAGTTCTATATGTTTTCAGCTGTTTGGAGAGGATCCAAGTTCTTCTTTGCCCTCTTCAGCTCCTCGTCGGTCTAATCTATCCATAAATCCAATTTGAAGCATCAAGATCATCACCTACCTCGCCCCAGCTTGAACTCTGCAAAGGTCTGACCTTATCCCCGGACCCAAAACTTGTTTTCCCATTACTCCAGCAAAAACCCAAAAAACCAAAAACCAAACATACCTATCTCTTTACTAGCCTAAAATCAGTTCTTATTGTAAGTCATCTCGCATCCTATTGCTCATTTTCTCGAGATTGACGGAGAGAGCCCTCTTCTGTCCTCGTAGGGCTAGCTACGAGGCTGAGCGTGGTTTGATGTAGCCTTGAGTTTTACTTCATTTCAGCCTGAGGTAGATTTGAGTGCTAACATAGTGGCGACCATACTGGGGAATCTCAATGGTTTGCTTGTTGATGTGTTTGTTCCACGAGTCTTAGACGGAGTCTGAAGTCACGCCAGGTAGCTTTCGAAACGCTTTTGTTATGCATAAGCGGAAGTAGATAAACGCTGCTTCAGTCGATCTCCGGTAAGCTTGTGTGTTCAGTACTTGATTTGTAAATCACCCCAGTATACTTTTTCGTTCTAGACCTTTTGGATGATTGAGTCTAGAAGTCGAAAGGCTGAAAATAATTAATTGTGTTCCTTGTAATTTTTGTTTTCCGAGAAGATCAATACACTGGCTTCAAGAAGAAATACTAGGGCGAATCCTGACCCTGATCCACCAACAATATTCGAAAATCCGAATCTGATTCCAAGGACCCTTAGAAAACAAGGGAGCCAAGAGAGTTCTGAAAGAGAAAGCCAATTGAGTTTGAGAGTTCTAGAGTGCTTACCCGATCTGCATCCTATCCTGTCAAAATCATATATGTTGATGAAATCCCCTTTGATGCACGGTTTGAAACATCCTTGTTTGTGAATTTTTCCGAAACTGAATTGTCAAGATTAGTCCCAGATCCATTGTTTACTGAAGATTTTCAATATAGATTTGTTTCACAGTACTTGGATAGACAGCTGCAAAGTTCTATTGAGGATACTAACACTTTTGAATTTACTGAATCTGCTTCACAAGTTCTTGACCCATTTGAAATTGCATCAAGTTCACGGATCCCTACTGAACCTCCTTTTGTCCCTACCATTCCGGTTCAGCCTGAGTTTTCTGATCAGCAATCAATAGTAATTTCTCCGTTTCCATTGAATACATCTCATAGACCTACGGCTCCTACTCCTCCTGTATCTCCTCGACAACAGATTGTTTTCAATCCACCAAGAGCTATGGCTGCTCGTTTTGCACCCCTTGTGTTACCCCAGCAGTTGAATGATATGCCCGCAGACTATCAGAGTAAGATCCCGACATTTGATGGCACTCCATAGAGTCTTCCTGGACAACAGCATGTAGACAATATGGCAGATTTCTTTGATCGTTTCGAGATTGATGAAGAAAATGTGACTATGAGGCTTTTTGTGCAAACCTTTGGAGGAGAGGTATGGAAATGGTTCAGAGCCTTGCCACAAAGAAGCATCGATACATTGGCAGAACTTCAGAGGCAGTTTTTAGACCGATGGGAGATGAAAAAGGATCCGTTGCAGATTACTTCAGAATATACAAACCTCAAACGTAATCCTGGTGAGTCTGTTCGGGATTATATCATTAGATTCAATACAGTGTATAATGCTATTCCAGATGATTTGAGACCGTCCAAAAAGTCCGCTCTCCTTAAATTCCCGGATGGCTTTGATCCGGAGATGGCTTATTCCCTTCGTGATAGAGATCCACCTACTTTAGAAGATATGCAGAAGGTCGCTGTCAGTGTTGAGGAAAATCTGAATGATAAAAGAGCACGGTTGAAAGCAGAGAAAAGAGTGACAATAAAGGAAGAGCCTTCTACATCTATATCAGAACAACACTTAGCTCGTGAGTTGGAAAAGGCTTTAAGAAGAATAAATCTTGACAAGGCAGAAACACAGTTTCGAAATCCAAATTTCCGTGGCCAGCAGCAACCACAATTCAGAATTAAGCAGCGTGAACAAAGAGCTCAAGAGCCAGCAGCCCAACAGCAAGTTAAGACTCCACTTTTGCAGAATTTTGTGAGTCATGATTCCGATGATGATGATGATGTGTCGGGTGAGAAAAATCATTTCTTCACTCCTGATGATTTGCCTATTTATATTACTGAGGAAGAGGAGTATGGTGAAAGTTCAGTTGTTCATAAAGATGAGGATTTTATCCTAACAAATGATGCTGATTTAGAAGAAGAGTCAGATGAATACCAAAGAGGATATTTGAATGCATTGACTGCTCAGCAGAAACAGTATTCATTGAGAAATCGAGATGTGCCTATAAATCCCATTCAGAAAAGAAAGGAAGCTTCGGCACCGAAGACAGATTCACCAATACCACAGAAAAGAGGGAAAGAGACAATTGACCCTGCAGCAAGTAAAGTATCATCAGCTGAGAAGGTAAATCAGTCAAGTATAGTGAAAGACAAGGCTGAAAGGAAGGAAATTCCAGTTAAAGAGGTCGAGAAGGTTTCAGCATTTAGCTTGGAAAATGAAATTTCCAAACTGAAAATATCTATTCCTTTGATGGAGATTATGAAGAACAGCAGTTACCGTAGTCAAGTCACCAAAATTCTGAACTTTGATCCAATGATTGACACGGTAAATGTTGAGGATGATCAGCCGGAATTGATTTTTGGGCCTGCATTAAATGGTGAGTCTCCTGACAGTAATGTTCCTCCTTTTTACATCAGTTTGAGGTTGCATGAATATATATTGCATAATGCTATGCTCGATTCGGGTGCTTCGCATAATTTGATGCCAAAGGCAATCATGGAAAAGTTGGGATTAGACATTACAAGAGAGTATCATGATTTGTATTCATTCGATTCCAGCTGGGTAAAGTGTATAGGACTCATCAAAGATTTGGTGGTAAGTTTGGATCAAATTCCAGCGAAGAATGTTTTGATGGATGTGGTGGTTGCTGACATTCCTCCACGTTTCGGGATGCTCCTTGCAAGATCTTGGGGGGCAAAGTTGAAAGGTACACTTCAATTAGATTTCTCTTATGCTACAATTCCGGTCTTCGGTCAAATGAGAAAGTTGTATCGTGAGCAGAAGATGAAATACATGATAACTAGCAAAGAGAAGCCAGTCAATCATCCTGTGAACTATGTACATACTGATTTAGAGTCGTTTGTGTTGCTTGCTGATAGTTTTAATGATGTAGAAAGTCAATTAGTTCAGGCAGAAGACATACCAGAAATAAATGAGAATTTTAGAGAAGTTTTGCAAAAAGAAAGAAGAGAAAAACAAGCTGCTTTGGAGCAATCAGCTGGAGACAATGGGCAGCAAACAGGAAAATCAGAGCCGACTCAGTTTCAGCATTTAGAGGACGATGAAAATGGTCTTTGGACCATGGATTTTGATGGTGCAGTGGGCAGCGATGGTGTTGGGATTGGTGTGTGGATTCGAAGTCCATTTTTCGCTCCTGATAAAGTTCCGAGCAATGTGAGAGTGTGTTCTTACAAGCTTGCATTCGATTGTTCTAAAAATGAAGCGGAATACGAGGCTCTTATTGCTGGCCTTAAGATTCTCAAGAAGCTGAATGCGAAAAGGATTACGGTATATGGTGATTCAGAATTAGTGATAAAGCAAGTTAAAGGTGAGTTTCAGGCTAAGCATCCTCGCATGAGGGCTTACCGAAATGCAGTTTTGGATATTCTGAAGTTATTTTCTGATTATACTTTGACATGTGTGCCCCGCATACAAAATGGTGTCGCTGATGGACTTGCTAAGGCAGCAAGCAATCTTAAGATTCCAATAAATTACAGCAACAAGTTTGAGATACATGTGAAACACCGACCCACCGTTCCAGACAATCAGCGATGTTGGCAAGTTTTTGAGGATGATGAGGAGATTAGTGAATTTCTGCAGAATAAGGGTAAGTTTAAAGATACCTCCATAGATACAGAATTTGATGATGGTATTGATAACATACAGATAAATCAAATGGATGTGCTGCAACTGAAGGATAACATCATTCCTAAGGGATTGATTCCATTGGAAGAGTTGTTTGATCAAGATGATGTAGCTCGTAAGCCTACATTGAGGCCAACAGAGAAGGGTGTCGAAGAGGTAAATACTGGGACAGCTGAGAATCCCAAGATGGTGAAATTGTCAAAGTCATTGTCACCAAAGGTAAGAGCAGAATATGTGAAATTGTTATCTTCATTTTCTGATGTGTTTGCGTGGGATTATTCAGATCTTAAAACATATGATACCAATATCATCCGGCATACTATTCCCATCAAACCAAATCAGAAGCCTTTTCGTCAAAAGTTGAGGAGGATCAATCCAAAGCTGCTACCATCGATCGAGAAAGAGGTAAATAGGTTGTATAAGTCAGGAATTATTGTACCTATTCGTTTTTCAGATTGGATATCAAACTTGGTGCCCGTGAGAAAGAAGACAGGTGAGATCCGTTTATGTATTGACTTCAGAAATCTGAATAAGGTATCATTAAAGGACAATTATCCGCTGCCAAAGATGGATCACATATTTCAGCGGGTAGTTGGAGCATCAAGGATGTCACTACTCGACGGATACTCAGGTTATAATCAGATTTTAGTGCAGGAAGATGATCGTGACAAGACTGCGTTCACCACTCCTTGGGGAACATTTCATTACGCAAAGATGCCGTTCGGTTTAAAGAATGCAGGCACTACCTTTCAGCGTGCTATGGACATGGCTTTTGCCAATGAGAAAGATGTGTTTTTGGTTGTTTACCTTGATGATCTAACTGTATTTTCTAATTCTGATGAGGAACATTTATATCATCTGAAAATTGTTTTCCAGAAGTGCAGAAAATATGGCATTTCGCTAAATCCAAAGAAGAGCCTTTTCGCCATGGATGAAGGAAAGCTCCTTGGCCACATCATCTCGAAAGATGGTATTCGAGTTGATCCTGCACGTGTTGAAGCCATTCAGCAGATTGAACAGCCCCGGAACAAGAAAGAGATACAGTCATTTAATGGTAAAATGAATTTTCTGCGTCGTTTCATTCCCAATCTTGCAGAACACCTTATAGAAATCACGAACATGCTGAAAAAGGACAGTCAGGTAAGATGGACAGAAGAGGCAGTAAAGTCATTCAATTTGGTAAAGATAGCTCTTTCTTCAGCCCCTATTTTAATCATCCCCGATTACACACAAGACTTCATTTTATTTTCTTTCGCTTCTGAGCATACATTGGCAGCTGTTTTGATGCAAAAAAGGGATGGAGTTGAGAAGCCCATCGCTTTTTTCAGTCGGATCATAAGAGATGGGGCATTGAAGTATAATATCATTTAGAAACAAGCACTTGCGCTTGTAAAGGCTTTGAAGGATTTCCGTGTGTACATATTGCATTCCCATATTACAGCATATGTTCCTAACGCAGCAGTTAAAGATGTTTTGGTACAGGCAGATCCAGAAGGAAGAAGAGGTAAGTGGATCGCTGCGTTGTTAGAGTACGATGTGGAGATTAAACCGACCAAGTTGATCAAAGGACAAGGACTCGCCAAGCTCATGGCTGAAACAAATCTGCATGCTCTAGACATAAATTTGATTGCTGCCATGTCTGATGAAGATGAGGAAAGTACGTCAGTTCAGGTATCCGATATTTTTGTTTCTTCTCCTTGGTACGCTGACATTTTATATGTGCTTCAGAATTTGTCTACACCGCCTGGTATGCCTCGAAATAAGAGTAGAACATTGAAATTAAAGGCTGCTAAATTCTGCATTTTGAATTCTACGTTGTATTGGAAAGACCCTGGGGGTATGTTGTTGAATTGTTTGGTAGAGGAGGAAGCTCAAAGAGTTTTGGAGGATTTTCACAAAGGTGACTGTGGAGGTCATTTGTTTTGGAAGAACATAGCGAATAAGATCCTAAGGGCAGGGTATTATTGGCCTTCTTTGTTTTCTGATGTGTTCAAGGCTGTTAAAAATTGTCATGAGTGTCAAATATTCGAAGGGAAGCAGAAACTACAGCCTTTGCCTCTAAAACCAATCGAAGTTAATGCACCATTCCAGTAGTGGGGATTGGATTTTATCGGAGAAATCCACCCAGCATCTTCTGGACAGCATAGATGGATCTTGACAGCTACAGACTACTTCACGAAGTGGATTGAGGCGATTCCCACTCGGCAGGCCACTGATGCGGTAATTATCTCTTTCCTTGAAAACAATATTTTGTCACGCTTTGGGTGTCCTAGTAAAATAATCACAGATAATGCAGCAGCTTTTAAGTCTAAGAGGATGGTTGATTTTTGTTTTAAGTACAATATTACCTTGGGACATTCAACCGCATACCATCTGCAAGGGAATGGTTTGGCGGAATCTTCAAACAAATCCTTGGTGAATATCATTAAGAAATTGCTGGAAATCAACAAGAAGGCTTGGCACAAAAAGTTGGTAAATGCATTATGGGCTGATAGGGTAAGTTAGAAAAGGTCTATTGGTATGTCTCCTTTCGAGTTGGTGTATGGGACGGATACAATTTTTCCTACTTCACTTGCTGTCCCGGTGGTCAAATTGCTTCAAGAAGCGGGAAGTGAAGAGGATCCTATGCAGCGGAGGATTAATGAGATGATTCATTTACAGCAGACACGAGAGGAGGTATTTCAAAATACTTTCAAGTTGCAGGAGCGCATTAAGAAGATCTACGACAGAAAGGAAAAATCATATAAGTTTCAGTTGGATGAAGTAGTTTTGAAATGGGATGCTCGGAATGAGGATAAGGGAAAGCATGGCAAATTTGAGAATTTGTGGAAGGGACCGTTTAAGATTGCAGCGTATCGGGGGCAGAATGCATTTCTTCTCAAAGAAATGAATGGAGATGATTGTCCTGGTGGACCGATCAATGGTCGATTGCTGAAGCGCTATTATTTCTGAGTACTTGCTGCTGATCTCATTGTCATTGTATATATCATTTTACTTTTGTTTCATTGCAAGTGTGCACTGATCTCTCATTTTCAGTCTGGGGCCCGGAGCGAAGGCTATAATTCTGGAAATAGAGGTTGGTTGGTTTGAGATTGTAAATTTAAGTTTTATCAGTCTTCTTGTTTAAAGTCATGTCAGTTTGAGTCTAGTCAGTTTTGGTCAAATTGCAGTCTATCGTCAGTCAAATCTGCAGTCAATAAAATTGTCCAAAGTTTGTCTTGTCGGTTGAAATAATGATTCCATCGCCCAATGGATGAGAGGCACTGTCTGACTCCCCCAGAGATCTGCTGTTCTTGGCATCTCCATGGAGCCACCATCCCCATTGGAGCCAATGTTAGAGTCGGTCCTTGCAGCCCTCCGTCAGTGATCATTTTGTCTTTTGCATATTCATTATTAGGTGTCTCGCTTGTTCCACTTCGTTGCATTTCACTAGGATCATGCCATGAACTGACGAAGGGGTCTATCGTCCTATGTTTCCTCATGTTTATACCTGCAGTGCTATTTTAAAAAACTTTTCCTCAAAAAATTATTCATAGTTATTGTCATTATATATATGGTCATTAAAAATGTCAATAAGTGTCCTAGGTCTTGGTGTCTAGGGTTTTTGAGTCATTTATATACCAGTCATAAAGCCTGCAAGGTGAGGAAAGTCCAGCACTTGTGATTTTTATTTTATTATCATCAGCATTTTAAAAAAAATATATTTCTAGTCCAAAACTCTGTTTTGGAACTAGAAATTTGTCATTATCATTTTGTAAAAAATTGTAATTGTTCCGCCATGAAGACATTTTCAAAAGCAGACCCCTGGTCTTTTCTCTAGCCAAGATATCCATATCCCTGCAAGAAGACAGCAAAATCATTAGTATCGACCTCAAAAAAGCCAAAGGAAGTTTGTATTTGAAAAGCCAAAAGTGAAATTACAAAAAACATTTGTAATATGGGTTTGAAGTTTGATTTGAAATAAAATCTGAGTGTGAAGATATTTGTGACCTGTATAAAAGCCAAACAAGTTTCATTTGAACCAATTTCATAGCTCCCAAATCGTGTTTGCAAAGTGGAGGGCCGATTTCAGAGTTTTGAAGTGCGTGGACCGAGTTTTGGGGCTGCGCGACCCACGTTGAGGGAGAGCGACCCACCTGGGCTGCGCGACCCACGCAGAGTCAGTTCAGCAGTGTAGGTTTGCAGGTGCGCGACCCACCTGGGCTGCGCGACCCACGCAGAGCCTGCGCAACCCACGCAGACACAGGGTTTTGAAATTTAGTTTGCGCGCCCAGATTGGCTTGGAATCGACTCAAGCTACCTTCAAACAGGTTTCTATCCATTGTTTGATGTTTTTCAACGCATTTGTGGCATCATGGGTGGTTTCCAATATTCAAATGAAGGATTTAAAACCCCACAGTCATAGTATTATTGTTTTCAGGGTTTGAAATGAAAATGAATGGTGGAAAGAATGTGTTTGCTATCTTAAGGCAGTGATATGGCCAACCTTCCATATAACATCAAAATCAATTTGCTCTCATACCCATTATACCACTGCAACCATTGCTATTGTTATACCATGTTTAAACCCTTTGAGTCACATTGCCCATGTTTGTAATGAGTCACATTGCCCAATGTAAAAATATGCTCATGTCTTTGTTTCAAATGGCCCATTGAAACCTTTATGGTCATTACTCATAGACAAACATATTACTATTAATGCCATGCTCTCCTTTGACTAGATGTGTTCAAACTTTTGAAGGTTGCCTGCTCCTATTTGGTCAAAATTTCATTTGCATTCAAAACAGAGATGCTGCCTTTTTCAGTCCTTTTAAAGCTGAGATTTTATCCATGATTTGATTCCTTGATGGTGCTTTGACGGTGGGAATATTGGTTGGGTGTTAAAACATACATCCTAATTTTTCTTTCACTGCATTCATATCAGTGTACACATTGCCAAAAACTTGATCAGAGATATGTCAGAGACAGAGTCAGAATATGAGCCAGGGTCAGGCAGTGATTCGGTGGCTGAAGGTAATGTGCCACGGGGTTCCCGCAGAGAAAATAGAAGTGGTGATCATCGCAGAGATGAGCCTACTTCTTTGGCTCGGTTGCAGGCATGTCCATTAGCTATGGATTGTTTTCGATTCTTGTCATGTTTCAGATTTTGTGAGATGGTTGTACAAACCCGACCTCATCGTGAATTAGCACGTATGTTTGTTCTTCATTTACGGGGTGATCGGGTAAACCTTGCTGGGGTTGATTTCATTGTATCACCTTTGACTATTGCTCAAGCCACTGGCATACCGAACATAGGCGAGGAATGGAGCAAGGGTAAGCAATTAGAGAAATTTCACTATGAGCCATACATTAAAACTGGATATGTGGCTTACTTGAGCAGAGTTTTTCCATTCAGATTCTTGAGAGATGAGTATGCACCACTCATGAGGCTCATCATTCAATATTTTAGTTGTGAGGGCAGGTATGCTCGTCTTTTCTCATATCATGTTCGTTTGCTGATGCACTTCACAAGGGTGCGTATGATGAATATTCCATATTTCATACACCGCAACATAGAGAGGATGGTTACATTTGTGCAGAAGAAGAAGAGCCCAGTGCAGCAGTACAGGAGTATATATCATTTCGCTTTGATCAAAATCTTGGTGTCACATCAGTTGGCAGAGCAGGGCATCACTTGGGAGGATTTCATTTCTAGAGACTTTTTCAGAGTGCCACAACAGCCTCCCGAGGCAGTTCATGATGCAGGAGAGCCCTCACACCAGCCGGACATGCTTGAGGTTGAGCATATTATCACTCCTTTGGTTCAGACATATCAGCGAGGCCACAGGGCCTTATTTGCAGCGACACGACGGGTACTATCTCCACGTGAGGTGGAAGGGGTCCTGCCGACTTCATCGACACGGCGAGTATTATCTCCACGTGATGTGGAAAGGGTCTCGCTTTCTTCTCCAGTGCAGGTACAGGTACAAGACGGGGGCAAGAGGCCCATGCATGATGAGGGCCTACCTCATGGAGACCACCCAGATATGTGATCAGTGATGTTGATACGAGGCTCTCCTAGCTCGAAGGCGAGGGAAGTCATCCGGGGAGCAAAAGGCGAGAATGACCAGTGAAAGACGAATGAAGGCTCGGTGGGTGATTAACTATTTGGGAACGGCGCAACAAACAGCTCGAGGATGAGCTCACATTTTATGAGGTGCGCCAAATCCGTGAGGACGAGACGGTGGAATCGAAAGAGCCCGGTGACATGACACCGGGCAGCGGGGGAATGCGCACTCACGCGAATGTCTCATGGAGAAGGCGTTGGCGAAGGCCAATCGAGACAAATCTTCGCCATGAAAGGCCATTGCGGGCTCGCATGCATGTTTGCAAAGCGAGGATGAGGATCATGAAGAGGAGGTTGCGCAAGGCACTTCGACGGAGGAAAAGGCCTAATCCACTTCGGATTTTGGCCGAGGCTTCATTGACTGGGCAAGAAACATGATGGAGGACCTCCGCTCCGAATTTGGGCAAATTCGGAGAAAATTTTGTCATTTTCAAATTTTTGGTCTAAAAAGCAGGTTTTGCAGCTACGTGGGTCGCGCGCTCATGCGCTCGCATTTTTTTGAGACACTTGCTGGAGGAGATTTTTACATTTTTGGATTTTTCATGGTTAATTGTGCATCCTCTGAAGTCAACTTAGCATTTCAACAAAATCTGGATGGTCAAACAGCTCAAAAACACCATGAAAACCACCTTGCTGCCACCTTTTGCACCAGCAGGAAGTAACTCTGGGAGAATGAGGTTTTGGAGGGTCAAATCAACTCAAAATTCAGAAATTCCACTTGGGTTGGAAAGTAGACATCCAGGGCTTTCCAACGAGCTATCATGAGCTCAATTTGGATGTCAGGAGCTACCTCAAAATCAGCCTGGAACATGAGCGACCCACGCAGTTCAGGAGCGACCCACCTAGAGATTTTTTTGAGTTTTCAGCTGCCAGCTCAGTATTTCGCCTATTTTGGACCAGTTTTGCCTATGGATAGAATTCTTAGGTTTTTATGATGTAAATTCATGTTTGGCATGTAACTTTGGCTTGTTTTTATCTCTTCTAGAAGATTCACTCTCAAATGAGTAAAAAATCATGTAATGGATCGGTTTCCACTCTTTTAGAGGCAAGTGGTTAGCTGCCTAGATTGTAGTTCCATGATTAGAATTGTTTGAAACTGATCCCTGAAGAGGGAATTCGACCCCTAGAGGTGGGGAAAGGGGTTAGAGTGATCTATATATTGTAATTTCTGAGGCATTCTACAGGTTGGACTCTTGGGATACTTTTGATACCATTGTACATACTTTTCATATTTTGGCTAAGGAAAGATCAGGGGTTTTGCGGCACTTGTTGGGATCCTTGTGGTGTTCTGTTCTTGATGATGTTTCTCCTTTGTTTACTGTAATTTTCTTCATGTTTAATGTATGCCATCGTTTCATTATGCTTCTGAACTAAGTTGAATGAGTGATTAAGGTTGAATCCATTGTTTACGGTGCTTAGCCTTTGAATTCAGTTAGTTCTATATGTTTTCAGCTGTTTGGAGAGGATCCAAGTTCTTCTTTGCCCTCTTCAGCTCCTCGTCAGTCTAATCTATCCATAAAATCCAATTCGAAGCATCAAGATCATCACCTACCTCGCCCCAGATTGAACTCTGCAAAGGTCTGACCTTATCCCCGGACCCAAAATTTGTTTTCCCATTACTCCAGCGAAAACCCAAAAAACCAAAAACCAAACATACCTATCTCTTTACTGGCCTAAAATCAGTTCTTATTGTAAGTCATCTCGCATCTTATTGCTTATTTTCTCGAGATTGACGGAGAGAGCCCTCTCCTGTCCTCGTAGGGCTAGCTACGAGGCTGAGCGTGGTTTGATGTAGCCTTGAGTTTTACTTCATTTCAGCCTGAGGTATATTTGAGTGCTAACACCTTTGAAATATAATATCATGGAAAAGAAAGTTTTTTCCTTAATAAAATCACTAAAGGGTTTCAGAGTCTACATTTTGCATTCACACATCATTGCATTTGTACCCCAACAGTGGTTAAAGACATCCTAACAGGTCCTGATGGAAAAATAGGTAAATGGATTGTTGTTATCTTGGAATACAATTTAGAAATCAAACCCACCAAATTAATCAAAGGAAAAGGGTTGTTTAAACTAATGGCTGAAACAAATTTTCAAGCACTAGACATAAATATGATTCACTCATTGGATGAACAAGAGGAGATGGTGACTCCAACTATTGAGGAAGCATTCCTAAATTCTACCTGGTAAACAGATATACTATATGTTATTTTTAATCTAAATGCTCCACCTAGTTTGTCCAAAACAAAGGCAAGATTCTTGAAATTAAAAGTTGTCAATTTCTGCATTATGGAAAAAGTTATTTATTGGAAAATTTTTGGTGGTGTATTGCTTAAATGTTTGTCTAAAGAAGATGCAAATAGGATTATGGATGAATTTCATGAAGGGGATTGTGGAGGCCACCTCTATTGGAAGACCACTATTAATAAGATCCTTAGGGCTGGTTTCTATTGGCCTACCATTTTCCAAGACATTCACAAAATGGTAGTTACCTTTCATAAATGCCAATTTTTTTAGGGAAAAAGAAAGCTGCTACCTTTTCCATTATAGCCAATTTCTATTGAAGCTCCTTTTCAACAATGTGGTTTAGATTCTATTAGAGAAATCCACCCTTCCTCATCTGCCCGTGTAATATTCCTAATTAGGAAAAGGCAGCAATATAAGCACCATAATGAATTATTCAAAACATTGTGTAATAGAATTTAAGAATAGCCCATGGATCCATTAGTTTATGTATCATATCAACCAAATATACAATGTGGTGAGAAAAAAATCATTCCAACTTAGTTAAACAGGCCTCCCAAGCCAAGAAACAATACAATCCCATGAATACTACAACATAAAAATTCCGAAGCATATGACAGCGCAGTCCAATGAGGGTTACTACTACAGAAATAGAAAAACAAGTGGATCTACTGATATATTACTCAAGAGGGCTGAAAAAATAGAGAGCTAGTCTCTTCTACACAATCCCAAGATAACCTGGCAAGGGTTCCTTGAAAGACATGAGCTATAAAAAGTATAAACTGCAGATCTGTGGCTAAATCACATTGTCTCAGTGAAGCTCTTCATAAATATAGCTGAAATACAAATAAATGGTGGTAACTTCTCCTTACTAGATTTCTGGGTGAAAGGCTTATCCTTTCACTAGGAAACTAGCTCATAAACAGGGGATTTGACCCCTCCACTGTAACACCATGAAAAATAAAGTAGTTCTTCAAGGAGTCTGTTATATGTTTTTAGGTGACTACTTGGCATAATGCTAAATGGTGGAAATGAAGCTCAAAATAATCCTCTCAAATTGCCTTCCCAATTCCTCCAAGAAAGAGTGGGGAATTCCCGCATGGAAATGCCCTTGTACTAAATAGTACAACAAACCTAGCTAAACAGCTAAAGAATGCAATAATTCATAAGACTCAAACATAAACAATATTTTGAATGCCTCTCATGGCTGCCATCCCTTCCCTTATATTCTTTCTGAGCTTCCTCACCCTTGGCCCCACTCATTTATGAGGTTACTTCCATGCAAAGGGTCCTCCTCCAAAAATGTGTTGTCCCCACTAGCTCCACTCCCTTCTTTGGTACCATTGTTGATTTGGTCAACCTTGATCTAGTCTACATGCATTTCTCCCTTTCACACCCAAGGTGGCTTTATTTTGACTATCTAAATTGATCCACATTCACACTGCAAGTGTTTTATTCCTACTAAAGAGAATTAAGGGTCTCCCTACCCGATTTATTCCTCTAGACAGAGAATAGAAGCAACATATAACATTCCAACTACATGGAAGCTAATTGGGAATATTACAGTCCTCCCCTCCGTGGAAAATTTTAGGGGCTAATATTTGCAGGTGGGCTAATTTAACATGGTTTTTCCAAAAAAAAATTCGCCAATTTCCATTTTTTTATAAAAATAATTCGCCCAAATTTTACAATATAAATTATTTTACCTTAAAAATCGCTAACATTATATAGAAAATATATATAATATCATTATAAATTTCAATAATTTTACAGATACATCAATAAAAAATTTATAGTTTGCATATTAGGGACTAGTGAGATTCGCCAATTTTTTAAACTTCAAAATAATTTTCCATCCTTAAAATTTTCCCTACGAGTCCCCTCCCAAAATTTGCTTGTTCTCAAGCAACAGTAAAGAAGTATGCTGCAAAATATTCTGTCCTTCCCAAGTGGCATCCTCATCAGGAATATTCCTCCATGGAATTAGATATTCTTTAATCACCCTGCTCCTTAGCTACCTCTCTCGAGTATCCAAGATAGCCTTTGGTTGTAAGACTAGATGGCCCTTATCATCAATAGGTGAGAGATCCATAGTGGAAACCAAATGTTGTCCAATGGCCTTCTTGAGGCATGCGACATGAAAAATGTTATGGATCTTGCTCCCAACAGGAAGCACTAGCTCATATGCTACCTATACAACATGACAAATCACCCTGTATGGTCCATAGAACCGAGGTTTAAGCTTCTCATCTCCTTTCTCCTTGAGTGTAGATTGTCTATATGGCTGAAGGTGAATATAGACCAAATCATCCACCTCAAACTGCCTCTCTATCCGACCATGGTCTGCATACATTTTCTGTTGGTTTTGTGCTAAAGAAATGATGTCCTTGAGGGCATGAAGTATATTCTAACTCACTTGAATCCACTCCTTTTCTCTAGGATCTTTACTTGCCCCAAAAATCACATCAGAAAATGATAGTGCATCATATCCATAAAGGGCTTGAAATGGGTTCATGCCAATGGACATATGAAAAGTTTTGTTGTAATAATACTCCCCCAAATAGAGCCAACGCAGCCATGCTCTCTGCCACCTCAAAACATAGTTCTGCAAGTACTGTTCCAACCACTTGTTTGCTATTTCAGTCTGTCCATAGGTTTGTGGGTGATAGCTGGTACTTGGTGTCAATTCAGTACCCACTAACTGAAAAAACTTTTGCCAAAATCCACCCATGAAGCGACTATCCCGATCACTGACTATGGTCTTTGGAAGACCATGGAGTCTAAACACATCCCTAAAGAAAATCTCGGCTACTTGTGAAGCATTATATCGTGCATAACTAGAAAATAAATGTGAATACTTTGTTAGTTGATCAAAAACTACAAAGATACAATCCTTACCCCGAATTGTAGGTAGACTGGTGATGAAGTCCATGAAAATACTCTCCCATTTCCCATCTAGAATAGGGAGTGGATGCAAAAATCTTGCAGGATGGTTGTGCTCTCCTTTGTTCTGTTGGAAAACTACACACTCATTGATGTGTTGGAGTACATCCTCCTTGAGACCCTTCCATGAGAATCTCTCTCGAATAGCCTGATATCTCTTGGTGAATCCTTGATGCCCTACAAGTGGAGAATAATGTGATGCATGCAAAATCTTCTTCTTGAGCTTAGAATCTCTAGCCAAAAATACCTGATCCCAGTATTAGATCACCTCATCCATCAATCTATACCTCTCATCGGTCACCAATCCATCTAGGATGTCACATGGAAAGTGGCCTTTGGAGTATTCCACTAACAACTGAGCCTTCCAATCTGCATCCATGCTCATCAAGGATAGTGCTACTAACCTCCAAGATAGAGCATCTGCCACTAAATTACTCTTTCCTTTGACATATTCTATGTCAAAGTCATATGCTTGGATATTACTCACCCATTTCTGGTGCCTCTCCTAAAGTTGCTTCTTCTCAAGAAAGAGTCAGATACTATTATTATCAGTCTTAACTCAAAATCTATTTCCCACCAAATATTTCCAGAACTTGGCTAAAGCATGAATAATAGCCAGCATCTCCTTATCATATATGGGGTATAGCCTCTCATGTGGCAGCAACTTCTGGCTTTCAAAAGCTATGGGGTGTCCCCCTTGCATCAATACTTCTCCAATGCCTTCTCCCGAAGCATCACATTCCAACACAAAGGTTTGGGTAAAATCAGGTAGGACCAATACTGGGGAGCTAATCATCACCTCCTTGAGCTTATCAAAAGCTCTTTGTGTTGTAGTTTTCCAAATAAAAGGTGCCTTCTTAGTTAGATCTGTAAGTGGTGCTCCTAGTTTAGAGAACCATTTTACAAACTTTTGGTAATAGGTACAGATGCCTACAAACCCCTAAAGTTCTGTGACATTCTTTGGTTCGGGCCAATCTCTAATAGCCCGGATCTTCTCCTCATGGACTCTCACCCCATCCACTCCAATGATGTGGCCCAAATAAATCATCTCTATGAACCCAAACTTGCACTTAGAGATCTTAGCATAGAACTGTTTCTCCTTAAGAATGTGCAATACTACCTCAATATACTGTAAATTATCCTCCCATGTGCGGCTATAAATAAGAATGTCATGAAAAAATACCAATACAAACTTCCTTAAGTGACCACGGAAGATGTGGTTCATGCAAGATTGGAATGTTTTTAGAGAATTGGTTAGTCCAAAAGGCATTACCAAGCACTCAAAATGTCCATAGTGACATTAGAATGTTGTCTTGGGGATGTCTTGATCCCTCAACTTGATTTGATGATACCCTGATCTCAAATAAATATTGGAATACTTGGACCCTCTTAGTTCATCCATAAATTCATCGATCCTTGGAATTGGGTATTTTTTATTCATGGTCTTTTTGTTCAAAGCTCTATAATCAATGCACATCCTCAATGTGCCATCCTTCTTCTTCACCAAGACCACTGAAGAGGCAAAAGGACTGGTGCTAGGCTAAATGTGTCCCAAGGCCAAAAGCTCCAGAATGGCCTTTTCTATCTCATCTCTATAGGCTTTGGGATGCCTATAGAGTGTGGTGATCACTGCTTGGATCCCCTGATCCAAATCAATAGTATGCTCAAAACCACGGTCAGGAGGTCTCCCAGGTGGAATATCTCCAAACACTGTAGAGTATCGGTCCAAAATAGATTGTACATCTGGATGTACTTATGAATCCTTGCTCCCTGCTTCTGAAAAACGTAGTTCTACTGCCCATTCTATGTCTCCTCTGTGCAAATCTACTTGCATCCTCTGTGCTGAGACAATCTGGGGTGGATAGGTGTGTATGCCTTTTATTTTCTGATGTTTACCACTCCCCTTTTATGTCCATTCCATCTCTAAGGTTTCCCAATCCGTGGTAACCTTCCCTAAGGTGATTAACCATTGGACACCTAATATCACATTGGTGTCTGGAATATCAACCACAAAGAAGTGGTCTGCCAATGTGTAGGTTCCCATAGTGATGGCTAATGCTGGAACATATTTGGCACACTGCATGGTTCTAGCTCCTGGAACCAAAAATGAGACCCCCTCAAAATATTTTATGTGAATGCCCCTCCTTTGCACCAACTGTGTATCAATGAAGTTATGGGTAGCTCCAGTATCTACCAATACTGATACTCTTTGCCACATAATAGTGCCTCTAACTCTTAAAGCTAGATACTTGGGAATTCCTCTCAAAGCTACAAGAGTCCCTCCCATTGGAGAAAATTCCTTCATTACATCTCCTGTGGGTGGTGCACCTCCTTCTGCTGCTACAGTACTGGTCTCCTTCTCTTCATCAGAAAATATCTCAATGCAATGTGCTTCCCATGCAACACATTGGTGGTTTGGTACCCATGGCTTCCGACAAGTGAAACAAAGTTTGTTCTTCCTTAGATCTCTCTGATCATTATCAAGAGATGTATTCTCTTGATTCTCCCTTGTGCAAGAAGAGATCCTTTGCTGGAATAGGGCTTTGGCCTTCGGTAAAGCATGCTGCAAGTCCCTAGCTTTATCCATAGCTTCTTGAAGCATATTTTGTCTAGTGGATTTCAACAACCCATGCAATCTTTCAACCATCCCATCAAAAAACATGCATACTCTCCGGATCATAGTGATGTCAGATACCATGACTGAAAGCTTCATAAACTCATAGATATAGGTTTCTAAATCTTCCAATTTCTTGAGTTTGGTTAGCACAACAAAGTGTGCCTACGGATCCCTGGGATAAAATCTCTCCACCAATCTCCTGGTGAAGTCTGAATATGAAGTGATACTAGCATGCACAAGTGTAGATAACCCATGAAACCACCACTCATGTGCCTCAACTTCTAGGTGCAGCACTGTTATTTTGATAACCTCTAATTCTGAAGATATATTGAGTTGGAAATAAGTATCCAACTTCTCTACCCAAGCCTTGGCTTTGCACTTGGGTGATCCATCATAAGAGGGAAAAAATAATCTTCCCAAACTATGATGTAGATCTGAGTTCTGCATGTACCCTCCCTTTTTATGGTGATTGAAGGATCTCCTACCATCCTTGATCTGACAGAACTCCTGAAAGTTCAAATTTTCCTTCAATATTTGGGATTGAGATTCATATTCCACAAAACGGTCACCAAGGGTTTCTTTCCTCAAGGGCCCTCCTTCCTCACCTTCTAAAGATAGGAATGTGGGCATAGTGGAGCGTTGTGAAGAAGGTTGTGCTACTATTTTCTCCCACCACAAATGTGAAGTGTTGTAGCTTTCTCCATTGTGAAACCCTCTAGGGGATTCCTTATGCCTTTCAAATCTCATCTCCTTGATATTGTTTGCAATGTCTTGCATGGTCTGGAGAAGAAGTTTTTGAATCTCTCTCTCCTGCATGGATATAGATGTATTGCCTCACAAGATGAGCTAAGATTAGAGCTCTGATACCACTATAATATTCCTAATTAGGAAAAGACAACAATATAGGCACCAAAATGAATTATTAAGAAAATTATGTTATATACGTTAATAACAACCCATGGATCCATTACTTTATGTATCATAGCAACAAAATATACAATGTGATGAAAAAAAAATAATTCCAACTTAGTTAAATAGGCCCTCCAAACCCATAAACACTACAATCCCATGAATACTGCAACAGACAAATTCTGAAGCATATGACAGTGCAGTCCAATGAGGGTTACTTCTAAAGAAATAGAAAAACAAATGGATCTGCTGATATATTACTGAAGAGGGCTGAAAAAATGGAGAACTAGTCTCTTCTACACAATCCCAAGATAACTCTGGAAGGGTTTCTTGAAAGGCATGAGATATAAAAAGTATAAACTGAAGATCTGTGGCTGAATAACATTGTATCACTAAAGCTCTACATAAATATAGCTGAAAATACAAATAAATGGTTGTAACTTCTCCTTACTAGCTTTCTGAGTGAAAGGATGATCATTTCACTAGGAAACTAGCTCATAAACAGGGGTTTTGACCCCTCCACTGCAACACCATGAAAAATGACGTAGTTCCTCAAGGAGACTACACTATGGCTATAGGTGACTACATGGCCTAATGCCAGATGGTAGAAATGAATCTCAATATACTCTTCTTAGATTTCCTTCCCAATTCCTCCAAGAAAGAGTGGGGAATTCTCGCATGGAAATTCCCTTGTACTAAACAGTACAAGAAACCCAGCTAAATGGCTGAAGCATGTAATAAGTCATAAGACTCAAACATAAACAATATTCTGAATGCCTCTCATGGCTGCCATCCCTTCCCTTATATTATTTTTGAGCTTCCACACCCTTATCCCCACTCATTTATGAGGTTTCTTCCATGCAAAGGCTCCTCCTCCAAAACTGCGTTGTCCCCACTAGCTCCACTCTCTTCTTTGGCAGCGCTATTGATTTGGTCAACCTTGATCTAGTCTACATGCATTGCTCCCTTTCACACCCAAGGTGGCTTTATTTTGACTATATAAACTGACCCAGCTTCACACTAGAAGTGTTTTATTCCTACTAAAGAGATTTAAGGGTCTCCCTATGCCATTTATTCCTCTAGACAAAAAATAGAAGCAACATATAATATTCCAACTCGTTGAAATCTAATTGGGAATATTGCAGCCCAACATAAATGGATACTTACTGCAACTGACTATTTTACTAAGTGGATAGAATCCATTCCTTCCATGATTGACACTGAATCAGTAATTATTGGATTTCTTGAAAACAACATTCTATCTAGATTTGGCTGTCCTAGGAAAATCATTACTGATAATGAAGTCGCCTTTAAATCCAAGAAAATGGTGGATTTCTACCATAAATGTCACATTAGTTTGGAGCATTCTATATCTTATTACCCTCAAGGTAATGGGTTGGTTGAATCCTCAAATAATAATTTGGTGAACATCATTAAGAAGTTACTGGAGGAAAATAAGAAATCATTGATCAATAAATTGGTACATGCACTATGGGGAGACAGGCTAACAAATAAGAAATCAATTGATATGTCACCCTATCATCTAGTCTATGGAATGGATGCAGTCTTCCCAACAACTTTGGGAGTGCCAGTAATGAAGCTTATTCAAGAAGTACAGTCTGAAGAAAAAGATATAAAAAGAGGAATAAACCAAACCATTCAACTACAACATTCCAGAGAAGGACTATACAACATGTTAGTCGTCCATAATTTTTACTATCTCTAGATGACTATATATTGGTCTTATATTTCTAAAAACAAAATTCCATGAACATTTTGAGTTTTATAAATCTCATTGCCTTCATTATCCTTAGAGAAAATTTTTCACTATTCTACCATTTTTCCATTCCAGGTCACCGTGCTACTCCTAAAAGACTTCTTATGTGATTTTACCTAACTTTGTTCTTGTAGATGACTAGGGTTTTTTAGGGCATTTTTCTTGGTTTCATGAATTTCATGGTTAAATCATCAACAAGGCTTGTATCATGATGTTCTTACACCTTCCCCTATCCTTAATATACCTTCATAAACACTTCCCATCACTCTTATCCCTCAAACTCATCAATTTTCTGCAAAACCTAGCCTATTGCTACAATTTGACACTTTTCGAGACTAGGTATGTATTTTTCCCTTTTGGACCGCTTCCCCTCACTAAAACTTTGAAATTATACTTTCCCCTACTCCCTAAAATCTATCCCTATCCCCCAAAATTTCCCCAAGAATTTAGACAACCCTTAACCCCTTCATTCCCTTCCCTCTACAAGGCAGTCCTAAATCCCCTGTTTTGCCCACACCAAACCTTGATTTCCCCTTCCAACTAAGCTAGGTTTTGCTATGGAAAAGAGGCGTAGGAGTGAAGAATCCATATGATAGTTCATATCGGAAAGCATAAAGGCATACCAACTCATGAACATCATGCCTCCATCATTTTCCAAGAATTCATTCCAAATGACAAATCATTTGCCACACCTAGGGCCAGTTTTGCTTCAAACTATGTTTCTAACCAAAAAAAAGGTGCATTTCAAAAACGTGAGAGAGTTTTTTTTCCATAATAGGTCCAAGAAGAAAAAAATCCTTCCGTTTTTACACAGGTATCATGGTTTGGGAGCAATGTCAAAAATACTGGTGTCACGGGAGAATTGTTGCACTTTTGGAGTGACCTTGGGAAAATTTGGTTTTCTCACAGTTGGAGTGTCCAAATGACTCTCTTAATGGGTCATGTTGTCACTCCTAGAGACAACCTAGAGTTGTGATAGACCAGTGCCTAGGACATATTATATTAGCAAGGAGCATATGGTATAACAGGGGAAGTTATCAATAAAAAGCTCTCATGCTATTTCCTGAAAAACAAGGAATATTAATCTGAATGGGACCAAGACCTTCAGAAACTGACACAGAGAAAGGAATACTGCAGAGGCAATGTGAAAAACTCCAACATAAAAGCAATAGACAATTCAGAGACAACTTACTGTAAAGAGGGCCAATTCAGAAGTACCTCATAGAAATAAATTATCAGAAGGTGTATGTAGTGAATGAAATATTGAGAGAATACTAGTTGTCATTGAGCTGATATCCAGATACACAATACCAACATGTAATGGGATTACCAATCTAAGAATCCATACATGATAATAGCATTTTAAAAACACCCTCCCAAAGAAACTAATATAGCAGAAGTATGGTTTAGATGAATAGTGGAACAGAATATCATGCCTGAGCCATATTTAAAGCGCTTGACTAATCCGAGCATGGGTATCAACTAGGATAAATCCATACCTAAAATTAGTGAGCCACTCGCATTCCAGAAACATGATACAAGAAAGATGGAGGAAATGAAATGATCTATTAAAATAACACATATAAGAGAGAGTTACAAACTGTGAAATACCAAAGACAAAAATCCTCTTAACAGATAGAACTCCTCCTCATTGAGACCCTACGGACTCTGAGCCTTCATATGAGAGTTCAACAAAATGTTTACAAAAATCCTTTCAATGCATAATTTTCTGATAAAATCTAGAACCTTAAATTATCTGTTCTTCGGGAGCTTTATAGGAGAAAAAGGAAGCTCGAAAGGGAGTAGGTGATGAACATTTAATTTGCTTCATAAAGACAGGATGGCTGAAACGTGCATGCCCATACTGCTGAATGACTTTGTAGCACTGTATGTACTCTGCTGCCTGCTTACTGAAATAAATGCACTGGGTAGAAATCTCTTCAGGAACACGACAAAGAAATAAAATCACATAGACATTCCGTCCTTTCCTGAAAGAAAATGGTGTTGAAAAGAAAACCTTGAGGGTATTGTATTCTGCGAATAGTACCTTTTTTCTTCTAAACCCTGAATTATGGTTTAAGATCTTCAATACTGAACGTTGAATTCCTCGATCATTCACTGATATTTCTCTGTTTCTCCATTAATGTCTCCATCTGCGCAATCTGTGCTTTGAATGACTCTGGAGGGTTTGACAGATTTGAACCCTTCTTCTTTAATGGAAGTCTCGTCGACATACCTTCCCAGGCTTGTCTCCATAATTACAGCCTCTGAAAAATGGTGCTTTGATGTGCTCTGCTACTGCAATCAAGATTGTAAATCATAACAGTTTTCCACTGCTGAAACCCAGCAAAACCCGCAAACTCGTTAGGAAAACTAGGCATGGAGATGATGGACGTGGCGGGATCAATGAAAATGGTTGTGCAAACATGGCGAAATGATGGAACAATGCAGGGTGGCGATTAAAACATAGTGAAACAATGGAGGATGGACTGGTGCAAGTTTTTAACATAAAAATGTTGAAATTTGACTTATGACTGGAATATATATCTATGGGCAGAGGAAAAATGCGACACACATGTGGAACGGGTGACGTGGAGGTATAGAGTCAACTAGCAGAGAGGTAAGTGATCTGGACCATCAGATCGCAGGAGGAGATTGGCAGTTGAAAATGCATCGGAGGGTGATGAACGGTGGGCCAGGGGTACGATTTCCCCGTGTTAACTTCCGCGCAGCTTCAAGGAGCGATCGCCGTCGGATGGGTTGCTGTAGATCGGATGACTCATGCGCATATCGTGCCACGTCCACTTCCGAACAATAATGCACGATGAACGGCGGTTTTTGGGCTGTATGTGGAGACACGCGATGAACGATGTATGGAATTGCTCGGAAAAATGAAATACCGCCTACCGCCCAAAGGCAGTGCGATAGAAACCGGGTTGGTTTTGAACAGTGCACGGTGCGGGGACCACAAAGGCAGGTGTACTATGGACCGTTGATTTTGTATGTTGATTGGATGGTGGACGGGCGATTTGGGCGATGAACGGAGTGGGCCACGGGCGCGATGAAGACTTGAAAATGTCATTGGATCTGTATAGATCGATGGTTATAAACGCGCTCGATATATATATATATATATATATATATATATATATATATATATATATATATATATATATATATATATATACGTGTGTGTGTGTGTGTGTGTGTGTGTGTGTGATAAGCACTTCCGGGTTTAGCGCTTGGTTTGGCACCCAGGTTACATGGAGAAAAATACTGAGGGGCTAGGGCCAAAAGGTGTCAAACATTTTATATTTTCAAATGTGGGTTTTTGGCCATTTTTGATGCAATTTTGAGGCTAGGAAAAGGTAACGATAGACAAAAAAAGGACTTTTAGGTTAAAAAGAGGGGGGTTGAAGAATTTAAGCAGGATTGCTTGACAAAATTTAATAGGAGGCTGACATGGTCAACATTGGCTCCACCTGGGGACGGCACGTTCATCCCTGGACGTGTCAAGAACTTCGCAGACAATCTGATAATATTCTGTGCAAACTCTGCTTTTCAGCACTTCTACCTTTCTTTTCCATAATTCATCACGACACCCACATTATTTCAAACAAGAGTGAAAAAAAACTAATATACAGTATAATACATCAGGTTATCTCTTCCTGAATTAGAACTGGAAGTAGGGTTTAAGAAACTGACCATTTACAGGGGCATCAAGCAAGTCACCCTGTAAATTTTCCAACTTGAAAGTGTTGTTACCTCCTTGTTCCACGATTTTGAAAGGACCAAACCAAAGTGGGTCGAATTTACCATGTTTTCCTTTTTCAGCCCTCCGAATATCCCACCTGAGCACTAGATCACCAATATGCAGATTCCTATCCTTAGCATGCTGATCAAATAGGTATTTCATCTTCTCCTGATACTCTGTCAGCCTTTGACTTACCTGGTTCCGTGTTTCTTCCAATTCCACCAGCTGATTTATTCTCATGGTCATATCATCGGGCTCTTCTTGAATTTCCTGCATGAATCGGGCTACTGGTAGGGCTAACTGTATAGGGAATACTGCTGCCCTACCATATACTAATTCATATGGGGATTTTCCAGTTTCTCTCTTGCTGGTAATTCTGTTTTCCCACAGAGCGAACTTCAACTGGGAATCCCAATTTTTCTGGTTTTCATTTATAGACTTCTTCAGTGCCCTCACCAAGGTTTTATTGGAAGACTCTGCCAAGCCGTTTCCCTATGGATAATAGGCTATAGAGTGACTTAGTGTGATGTTATACTGCTGACAGAAGCTCACAAACTTTGCAGACTTGAAGGCCTGTGCATTATCAGTCACTATTCTGGCAGGACAGCCAAACCTAGATTGATGTTTTCTTCCATGAAATTTATTATCACAGTATCCGTGGCATTCCTTGTAGGTATGGCTTCCACCCACTTTGTGAAATAATCGGTGGCAGTTAAAATCCACTTATGCTGACCACTCGATGGAGTATGTATCTCACCTATAAAATCAATTCCCCATTGTCAGAATGGTTCATCCACGTGCACGGGAATCATGGGCAGAGGTGCCAACTTTTGTCTTTCAGCAAATTTCTGACACTTCTCACAAGCTCTTACCTAGGCAAAAACATCCCCAAAAAGTTTGGGCTAATAGAAACCAGCCTTCAGGATTTTGTGAGCAGTGGCCCTCCAGCTGTAATGACCCCCACAGATACCTTCATGAAATTCAGCTATAATACTCTCTACCTCATCCTCTGTGAGACACATGAGTAGGATGCCTGAGGGATCTCGCCAGTATAGCCGGCCATTGGTGTCTATGTACTTTTGTGATTTTAATCTCAATGTTCTATATTTGGCCTTATCACAGCTTGGAGGGCAGCTGAGAGTGAGGAGATATTCTACTATCTCTTTGTACCACTGACTGGTGAGGTACTTTACATGTATTTCCGGAGTAGCTACCCCAATTCCCTGTCACTCTTATTCCTCCTCAGATTCCTCACTTGCTATTATGGATAAAGTTATACCCAAAGCTTGATAGTTGGATTTAGATAATATTTTGGCGAGCCCTTGTCCTTTGATCAACTTAGTAGGGCGGATGTCTAATTCATACTCCTGTATTTTAGCAATCCACTTCCCCCTTTTTCCTTCACTATCCCCTTGGATAAGAATATCTTTTACAGCAGCTGTAGGCACAAATGTAGTGATATGGGACTGCAAGATATACATGCGGAATTCTTTGAGGGATTTCACTAGGGCGTATGCTTGCTTTTCCAATATGTTATATTCCAATTCTGCATCACGAAGCACCTGACTGAAGAAGGCAATGGGCTGCTCGTACCCTTCCTCATTTTTCTGCAATAAAACTCCTACTATTGTATTAGGTGATGCAAAAGAAAACATCATGAAAGGTTTAGCATAATCTGGTCCAGCTAGTATAGGGGCTTCTACGAAAGAATTTTTTATCCTGATAAATTCCTCTCGTGATTCCTGGGACCATTTAACTTCATTATCTTTCTTTAGAATGTCAGTTATATGTCTGACTATTTCAGCATAGTTAGGAATAAACCTTCTCAGGAAGTTAATACGCCCTAGGAACACTTGTACCTCCTTCTTATTTCTGGGACGAGCAATACCATTTATAACCTCTACCCTCTTAGGATCTATCTTCACCCCATATTTAGTCACAATGTGTCCCAAACTTTTACCCTCTTCTAAGGCAAATAAAGACTTTTGAGGATTTAGAGAGAGACCATACCTTCTGCATTTCTCAAAGGTTCTACGCAGATGCTCAATGTGCTCAGTATCATTCTTTGAAAAAACAGTGATATCATCGAGGTAGACTACCAGAAATTTATCTTGCTCCCCAACAAAAGCAATGTCCATGGCCCTATGAAAAGTGGCCCCTACATTAATCAATCCAAAAGGCATCCTGGCATACATAAATGTACCCCATTGTGTGGTGAAAGCAGTCTTCTTTTGATCTTCTGGAAGTACAGCCACTTGGTTATAACCAGAGAATCCATCCATCATTGACATCCTAGAAGCTCCAACCACCTTCTGCAGGATATGATCCATCTTAGGAAGTGGATAATTATCCTTTAAGGATGCTCTGTTTAAATTCCGGAAATCCACACATAGCCTTATTTCTTCATTCTTATTTCGAACAGGGACTAGGTTTGCCACCCATTCAGATTACCTCAATGGCACAATGATTTTGGCGTTTAACAGCTTCTTAATTTCCTTCTCAATGGAAGGAAGCAGCAGGGGATTTATCTGTCTGAGCTTCTGCTTATGAGGCTTTTCATCTCCCTTTAGTGGAATTTTGTGCTGCATTATATTGATGTCAAAAGTTTTCAAATCCTGATAGGACCATGCAAACACATCTTTGTAGGACTGAAATAATTTCTGATATACCTTTTTATATTCTTCTGGGACTTTCTTGGACACTTTTACAATTTTGGGGTCAGCTTCAGTACCCAGATTCAGGTCTTCTACCTGGTTTTCTTCTACCACTTTGCTTGGCTACAGTGGGACATCATTATTATCGAATAATCTTTCTAGAGGTACCAGTCCTGTAGGTATAATTTTTCCCTTCAATTTCAACACTTTGTTACCTGCCATGTTCTCCTCCCAATTTCTTTCTGGGGTGTCTCCAGACTCACTTTCCTCGTCAGCATCCATCTCCATATTGGAGAATTCTCCTACTGTTTCCAGGAATCTCTTCATCTATTCTTCATCTTCAAATACTTGCTAGTGTTTGATGTTATCTAGGATTGATGGTCGATAACATACCTCAATTTCATATCTTAAAAGGGGGTTTTGAGGTGGACGAAACGTACTAGTAGCCATAGCAAGGGAATTAGCCATCCTATTATGTTCTCGGGACATGAAATGGATATTAAAAGCCAACAAAAAATTCTCTACCATGTCCCAAATTTCATTCCTATAAGCCCTCAGTCGTGGATGTTTGGTTTGACACTGATTCCTGACTTTTCTAACCACCAGTTCTGAATCTCCCAGAGCCTTTAAACTTTTTGTGTTCATGCTCCTGGCTATCTGCAATTCTAACATAAGTGCTTCATATTCAGCCACATTATTAGTGGCTTCATATTCCAGCTTGAAATACAATGGGACCCATTTCCCTGTAGGAGAAATCAATAATATTCCAGCTCCATTACCCTCTCTTGAATTTGCTCCATCAAAATGAAGTGTCCAGATTCCTGCTTCATGGCTCTCTAAGGGCTGCTCAGTCTTGATCTGGAAAAAGGATGGTTCATGAGCATAATCTTGATCTTCTTCCAGCATCAAGCATGAGAAATCTCCTTCTTCACTGTAGACTGGTGAATTAACAGAGTTGTCAACCTGAGTCACCATCTTGACAAATATTGTTTCCCTATACAACCTCCTTTCCTAGCCACCAAAAACTAGGATAGTGGCGTATGTTAAATCCATCTTGATTGACCCACCAATTTTTTTCCCCTAGGACCTTGATAGTAACATGCCAAAGCGCGTTGGGATGTCAGCCACCACAATGTCCATTACCACACTTTTTGCTGTTATTTGAGCCAAATTGACCACCAAATCCTTGATCATCCCTAGGAATTTAACTCTTTTTGAGTCAAATGAATAGAGGTCCTTGTATGGATGAGTGATTTGTAATCCTAGTTGTTCCATGACTGACAGAGGCAGTAGATTATGGGAAGCTCCACAATCTAACATACAATTATGTAATAGCAGGTCATGAATTACTAGAGACACATAGAAAGGAGGAGTAGAAGCATCTAATTCCTCAACATGTGGGCCAAATACAACCATAGGTATTTCTTCTTGAAGGTTGACACTATCTGGGATGAGAGGTGCTTCTAGAGGGAGCATGAATGAGGTGACTTGGGATTGATATGCAGGTTGCTTTAATAGTTCAGTCAAGGGAACTGGGATTTTGACTTTTTCAAGTTCCTTTTGTAGACTGAAAACAGAAGAAGATTTTTCTATTACAACCTCTTTTGACTCTTTATTTTCAGCTGAGGGTTTGAATTCTTTTGACACAGACTTGGTGTTAGGGGGAATTACTACTTTTGAAGAAGAAGGAATTTGATCATTAGACTAAAAAGGTCTGTTTAGAGGGCCCTTACCTTTGTCTGTGACTTTCTGCATTGTAGACTCCTTTTGAGCAGGTGCTTCCTTCTGGGGTAGCTCTTCCTCTTGATCTTGAGTACGAGTCCTCTTCTTAGAAGATCTGAGATCATATCTTCTATTGAATTGTGCTTTCATGAAATCAGCAAATTGTTTACAATAATGATCAATTTCTGCATCTTCTGTGTCTCTGGCCTTTTCTTCTTCTTGTAATGAGCGCTCGATTCCATCATTTCCTTGGGAAGGGCATTCTTCTCCATCACTATTTGAAAAAGCAAGATTTTCATCCTCTATTCCATAGGCAGTGTCTTCAGCAGAATCATCTATTGGACCTTCCAAGTACAGTGGGTGTGGTACTTGGTCCTGTTGCTCCTTTGTTTCCCTTGGCAATATTTGCAGGGGTGGCTTCCTATACTGAGGATTGTAACCTCTGTTTGGAGCATTGTGGAAATTCTTGGAGGCTGAATTCTTGGCTTCCAATTCAAGCTTGACCAGTTTATCAGAAAGGTTCTTAATCATTTTGCTCATTTCTTCAATTCTGTCATTAGCTGAGTCTCTATCTTGGTAGGAGGTAGATACCTCCTCTTTGCCCCTTCTTCTAGTATCTTGCTCAGATTTTCCCTGCCAGTGGAGGAAAATTTTGCTTCCAACTCTAGTGCATCTGCCTGGGCATCATCCAAAGTAGCAGGCTTTCTTTCTCTGAGAGAGAAACCAAATTCTGAATCAAAGGCTGCTACAAAAACAACCTTAGCAGCAGTTTGATGAGGTTTCATATCAGCAGGAAGACTCAAATACAATTTATTAAATCTCTTGATAAATTCTAACACCCCTTCATTATGTATTTTCTTGAGTGTATTAAACTCAGTAAGACAATGTCCATGGTATTTCTTCTCTCCCCATTTTCTGAGAAAAGTATCTTCCATTATTTCCCAAGTGGTAATAGAACGACCTGCCAATGTCTTAAACCATTTTCGAGCTTCACCATCAAGAGATTGCAAAAATAGCCTTAAAACCACATGTAAATGTTCCACATTAAAATTCTCTGCAAAAGCGCAGAAAACATCAAGATGTTTTTGAGCATCAATCTCGTTTTCCCCATTAAATCGGGGTAAAATCTTCAAATAATCCTGTGGCATATCATTCAACACTCGGGGTAATGCCAGAGGGGCATATTTATTTAGCAAGAAGCCTGGAACATTGGCCATTGGAGGGGGTGGAGGTAGTGCAATAGTTTGATGAGTAACAGGAGGAGGAGGAGGTGGAAGTGGAGTATGAATAACAATAGGAATATAATGAACAACAACTTGAGGTGTTGAGGGGAATAATGGTCTGTTAACAGCAGATACTTCAGTGACTTCTTTAACCTCATCAACCTCAGGAGTAGGGTGAAAATTATCTTTATTTCTGACACCTCCTCGGGGTGGAATATCTGAATAGTAATAATCAGTATCTCCCACAGTGGAGTCAAGATCTGGCACTTGAGATTCTTGAGAAGAAGAGGATGGAAAGTCTTCTATAGAAAATTTAGGGATTTCAGAGTGGACTGATTTTATTTCCCTCCAATTTCTTCTATGTACGATCCTTTCAGGGTCAGACACTGAAGGTGTCTTTGGCTGAGACGTATCTAACCTCAGGTGTGGCTTATGAGGATCCAGGATTGCAAATGAATTTATCTAATAACAAATGTGGAGTCTCCAAGGTGAGGGATCTACAACTCTCAACTCTCCATACTCACCTACTTGAAGAGTGAATTAGGTATTTTCGAGGCCCAGGGGTTTAAATTTTCTCAACTTAGTTCCCCAAAAATGGTGCCAAAAAGAAGTTGTCGCTCCTAGAGACAGCCTAGAGTTGTGATAGAACAGTGCCTAGGACATCTTATATTAGCAAGGAGAATATGGTATAATAGGGGAAGTTATTAATAAAAAGCTCTCATGCTATTTCCTGAAAAACAAGGAATATTAATCTGAATGGGACCAAGACCTTCAGAAACTGACACAGAGAAAGGAATACTACAGAGGCAATGTGCAAAACTCCAATATAAAAGCAACAGAAAATTTAGAGACAGCTTACTGTAAAGAGGGCCAATTCAGAAGTACCTCACAGAAATAAATTATCAGAAGGTGTATGTAGTGAATGAAATATTGAGAGAATACTAGTTGTCATTGAGATGATATCCAGATACACAGTACCACCATGTAATGGGCTTACCAATCTACGAATCCATAAATGATAATAGCGTTTTAAAAAAACCCTCCCAAAGAAACTAATATAGCAGAAGTATGGTTTAGATGAATAATGGAACATAATATCATGCCTCAGCCATATTTAAAGCGCTTCAATAACCTGAGCATGGGTATCAACTAGGATAAATCCATACCTAAAATCAGTGAGCCACTCACATTCCAGAAACATGATATAGGAAATATGGATGAAATGAAATGATCTATTAAAATAACACATATAAGAGAGAGTTACAGACTGTGAAATACCAAAGACCAGAATCCTCTTAACATATAGAACTCCTCCTCACTAAGACCCTAGGGGCTTTGAGCCTTCATATGAGAGTTCAACAAAATGTTTACAAAATTCCTTTCACTGCATAATTTTCTGATAAAATCTAGAACCTTAAATTATCTGTTCTTCGGGAGCTTTATAGGAGAAAAAGGAAGCTTGAAAGGGAGTAGGTGATGAACATTTAATTTGCTTCATAAAGACAGGATGGCTGAAACATGCATGCCCATACTACTGAATGAATTTGTAGCGCTGTATGTAATCTGTTGCCCACTTATTGAAATAAATGCACTGGGTAGAAATCTCTTCAGGAACACGACAAAGAAATAAAATCACATAGACATTCCATCCTTTCCTGAAAGAAAATGGTGCTGAAAAGAAAACCTTTAGGGTATTGTATTTTGTTAATAGTACCTTCTGCCTTCTAAACCCTAAATTATGGTTTAAGAGCTTCAATAATGAACGTTGAATTCCTTGATCATTCACTGATATTTCTCTGCTGCTCCATTAATGTCTCCATCTACGCAATCTGGGATTTGAATGACTCTGGAGGGTTTGACAGATTTGAACCCTGCTTCTTTAATGGAAGTCTCGTCGACATACCTTCCCAGGCTTGTCTCCATAATTACAGGCTCTGAAAAATGGTACTTTGATGTGCTCTGCTACTGCAATCAAGACTGTAAATCATAACAGTTTTCCACCGCTGAAACCCTACAAAACTCGCAAACTCATTAGGAAAACCAGGCATGGAGATGATGGATGCGGCAGGATCAATGAAAATGGTTGTGCGAACATAGTGAAATGATGAAACAATGCAGGGTGGCGATTAAAACACAGTGAAACGATGAAGGATGGACTGGTGCAAGTTTTAAAATAAAAATGTTGAAATTTGACTTATGACTGGAATATATATATATATATGGGCGGAGGAAAAATGTGACACACATGTGGAACGGGTGACGTGGAGGTACGGAGTCAACTGGCGGAGAGGTAAGTGGTCTGGACTGTCAGATCTCAGGAGGAGATCGACAGCTGAAAATACATTGGAGGGTGATGAACGGTGGGCCATGGGTACGATTTCCCCGTGTTAACTTCTGCGCAGCTTCGAGGAGCGACCGTCGTTGGATGGGCTATTGTAGATCGAACAGCTCATGTGCATATCGCGCCACGTCCACTGCCGAACTATAACGCGCGATGAATGGTGGTTTTTGGGCCGTACGTGGAGACACGCGGCAAACAATGTATGGAATCGCTCCAAAAAATGAAATACCGCCCACCGCCTAAAGGCGGTGCGATAGAAACTGGGCTGGTTTTGCACAGTGCACGGCGCAGGGACCAGAAAGGCGGGTGTACTATGGACCGTTGATTTTGTAGGTTGATCAAATGGTGGATGGGAGATTTGGGTGATGAACGGAGTGGGCCACGAGTCCGATGAAGACTTGCGAATGTCGTCGGATCTGTACAAATCGACAGTTATAAACGCGCTCGATATATATATATATATATATATATATATATATATATATATATATATATATATATATATATATATATATATACATCTGTGTGTGTGTGTGTGTGTGTGTGTGTGTGTGTGTGTGTGTGTGTGATAAGCACTTCCGGGTTTAGCGCTTGGTCTGGCACCTAGGTTACATGGAGAAAAAGACTAAGGGGCTAGGGCCGAAAGGTGCCAAACCTTTTATATTTTCAAATGCGGGTCTTTGGCCATTTTTAATGCAATTTTGAGGCTAGGCAAAGGTAACGATAGGCAGAAAAAGGAATTTTTAGGTCAAAAAGAGGGGGTTTGAAGAATTTAAGCAGGATTGCTTGACAAAATTTAATAGGAGGCTGACATGGTCAACAGGTCAAAAGACACCTATACTGGAATATATTTCCAATGAGCTATTATGATCTCAATTTTGAGTTGAGGAAGGTATCCAAAAGTTGTCTACACCAGCACTCTACATTTATGCACCATCATTCAGCACTTTCTGGCCAGTCTTGGGAGAATTAACTTTTGAAAGGTCTAATCAGCTCCAATCAGATAAAAAAATGTATATTTAGAAATTAGACAGGATAATATTTCCAATGAGCTATCATGAGCTCAATTTGGAGTTTAGGAAGGAATTCAAAAGTTGTCTGCACCAGTACTCTGCATTTTTGCACCATCATTCAGCACTGTTTGACCAGTCTTGGGAGAATCCGATTTTTACAGGTAAAAATAACTCTAATTAGATAAATAAAGGATATTTGGAAAGTATATGATTTTTCCAATGATCTATCGTGGGCCCAATCTGGACACCGGAAATGCCTTTAAATTCCCTCTGCAAAAATGCGCTACGCCTTCAGAAACTGACACTGCGCCTTTGGACAAGAAAAGCTTCTAAGCCCTCTAACAACTCAAATCACCTCAAAATATTCCAAACTCTTGCTGAGGTTCATCCAAACATATTTGAAAATTGATGAGGTAAGTGGTTTGTCCATGATGAAGAACATCTTGCAACAAAGAAGACATGAAGCACTTAGATCTAAGAGGAACTAGGGTTTTACACTTGGCAGTCCAGTAGTGTGCCAAGCAGTGACCAAATGCAGCAAGAAACCTAAATATGGCATACAAATCCAAGCATGAATAAAACTTGCAGAAGGTAAAGAGTATCATTGTGAAAGGTTCAAATTCATCATCTCAAATCATTTGCAAGCAAATGTACAAACGACCAGCCAAGGTAGAAAGACAAGTTTCAATATTGTAATGGAAGCTACAAGAAAGTTCCTGAAGACAATTTCTTCTGTCTTGAGTCCCAAAGTGTCAAAATAAATCTATCATGCCTCTAGGATTATAAGGACACAAGTGTCATATATCCAGCAACCTGCAAGTAAAGGGTCAAACAACATCTGTAAAAGAAAGTGAAAATGACTTAAAACACCAAATAATGGGTTTGCAAAGTTCAAACTGATTCCAAAGTCTATTTCAAGTCATTTTTTCATTTCATATTAATCATGGTTCACTTGCAGAGAGTTGAATTTTTCAAAGGAAGAAGAAATTTGATTTTTTAAGTAAAAATGGGAAAAATTTTGTGGCACTTTGCGTTCAGGGCAGCACTGCGCATTCAGGGTCAGGCACTGCGCATTTAGAGAAATTCCCTGTGAAAATTTGCACTACAATTCACATTCATAGGCATGCACTGCGTGTTCAAAGGCGCGCTACGCGTTCACCCAAGAAAGGCTAACAGGCACGAAACGCATGCAGGCACTGCGCGTTCACAGACCCGACTGGCCCGAAATGCATGCAGGCGCTAATCTTTGGCCTGAAGCTCCGCATTCACCTACAATTTCAAAAACAACACCGAAAACTCCTTCAATATGACATCAAAGGACTTTCAAGGGCATTAAAAATTGGCTAAAAAAACCTGTTGCAAACTCCATCATCTAAAAACAAGAATATCTCAGTCAAGTAGGGTATGAAGTAGTATGGTTGCAGTGATTTGAAGAAGAGGAAAATAAAGAGGAATAAAATGAAGAGGTAGGGGGCACTGATGTCAGCATGGAACAAACAAATGAAGATGAGGCAAGTGACAAAGAGACAAAGGATGATCCTAAGGACAACAGTGAGACTAAGGGCCCTAATAACAGTCAAAACAGTGAGGCTCATAATCATGATAGAGATGAGGGAAAGGATGAAGAGAGTATCCAAAAAGAAGATGATAACAATATGGAAAATGAAGAGGCTGAAGATAGCATGGACTCTAATCAAGCAAACATCAGTGAGGAAGAAGACAGTCACGACATTCATGAAAACAATGAAGAAAATGAAGAGGCTAATAGTAAAAATGAAGATCACAGCAATGATGAGGCAAGCAGCTACAATAAGGAACAAAAATAAAGTGCAGAAATCAGTGAAGAGGCTAAAAGTGAGGCTGATGTTGAAGATAAAGAAGTAAGCAGTAGTCCAAGTGATGAAGAGGAAGACATGGAAACAAATGATGGAAACCATTATGAAAACACCAAAATGAGAATAGTTGAGCCTTTTTCATTGGTATACCAAAGAGGGTAAAGTCATGTGTTTGCTTCCTCAAAAGGGCTAGGGGCCATGCCTTCCACATCCACTAAGCCACTAGATAAAGGCAAAGAAAAGGTAAAAGAAGATGACCAAGCATTATGCCTGGAGAAACCAAATTTGAAGGGCTAAACTCAAAAAGGCCCATGCCAAAATACAAGCACTCAAAGAGGAAAAAGACCAAGAAAAACTTGGAATCTTGGCTGAAGCTTCTCTACAGGCCTCTCAAACCCAATAAGGAAGACATTCACCAATTTTGGGAAATTTTGACAAATTTTGGTTTTTTGCAAATTTTGAGGCCTCTAAGCGCAACACCCTTGGCGCTATGCTTTCACCTCAGGCATCCTCAGAAGGAAAAATTTGTATTTTTGGAACCCTCACCTCAGGTAAAACATCCTCACCAAATTTCAGACCATTTGGAGCATTTTTGGTCCCTCAAAAGGCTCAAAAACACCCTATTTTTCACCTTTCTGCCTCATTTTCAGGCTTGGCGCTGCGCCTAGATCAGTTTTAGGAGATTTTATTTTTGGGCCATTAAATGGAACCCAATCAGAAACATAAGGGAATTTTTTGAAAGTAGACTCGGCAGGCTTTCTAACGGGCCATCACGGAGCCAATTCTGACATCGGGAAGGTCATCAAAACTTAGCTGCAAGTGGACCTAGTTTCTCCCGTGCAGGCGCTACGCGTTCAGACCTCACTGCACATTTTTGGCCAAAAAGTCAAAAAAAGACACTCATTAATGGAAAAATGATATTTTAGTGTTTTTTAAGGAAAATCACTCCAATTTTAGGTGCTAGGAGTTATTTTTGCATTTATTTCATGAGATATTTTGTGCCTTGGGCCTTGCATGGTCTCTTGGGCATAAATGTCATTTATGACTATTTTTAACATTTTCAAACTCTAGTTAGGGTTTTTTCCCTGCTTTGCTAGATATATAGAGTATGAGGGCATTATTGTAATAGGTTGGCATTTGAAGACTCTTGAGAGTAGTATATGGTTTCTTTGGAGATTGAAGAAGAAATTGGTGTTGTGGAGTTTTTGAATGGCTTGTTTTGATTGATGATGGAGAAGGCTTGCTTGCAGGATCCCTGAGCTTGGTTAATGGTGATGTGCTTCTATTCATTTATTTTTTTATTACGTATCATGTTGTTTCATCCTTTTATATTGTAGTAGGACAAAGGTTTTAGACTAAGAAATGTTTTTCAAAGGCACCTTAGCTCTGTTTGTTCTTCACTGCCTCTATGTTTTCCTCTACTAGTTCCGTTTAGAGAATTCTTAGTTGCTCTCTAGACCCACCCAAGCTTGTTTATCTCATGAATGGTTCAATACAGTAGGTATCAAAGATGTTTTATGGTTAGCCCTGCTTGTTTGATGTCACTAAAACATTGTTCTTGAGATCTTTCTTTGAAGTACCACTAATTAAGTTTTGCTAAAGAGCCTATGTTTTGATCATACACTTTGTCCATGCTTGAATAATTGTTTTGGAGATCTTTATGGCTATGATCAATGATGTTTAGGAGTTCCCTCTTCTTTGATTAAATTTATATGTTTATCTTAAATTTTTTGTAACCTTGAAGGTGAAATCACTAGAAGTTAAATGAGTTTCTCGCCTTCTATATTTCACTGGATTGTTTGCCTTAAATGCTTATTTGCTTGAGTTTAATCAAAAAGTTATTGGTGTGCCCTGTCTTATGATTACTTCTTTATGATAAATAGTATTGAAGGCCCTTCTTATTAAAGTATTTCACAAAGGATTCTTAAATTCCCTTTGCCCTACTTTGTTCACAAACTTGAGGTTCATTTCATCTCACACAAACCTTGAAAATCCATTTGACCATGCTAGATTTGCCTTGTGATGCACCCTGATTCATTGTTGAACTTTCCATGACTTTTTACTGACTCCATAGCCCAATGAATCAAATATTTCCTCACTCCACCTATTCTACTTGATCATCTACCCAACTAAAACAAACAAACAAACCCTAAACTTAAAAACTAGCCTATAATCAAACCCTAAAAGCAAACAAGTTCACATCCTTTGCACAAAATAAAGAGAGCCCTCTCTGAGTCCAAGAAGGCTAGATCCTAGGACTCGAAACATTGGTCTGATGTTACCCTGTGCATTTGTTCTCACCAATCTAACAAATCGCGGGACCCTAACAAAACAGAACATAGCTGGTACAAGAAAAAATCAAGAAAATATTTGAAAAAGGGACCAAAGAAAATGGTTTCAACATTGGAGACAAAGTGCTGAAGTGGGATTCTAGAAGAGAGGATAAAGGAAAGCATGGAAATTTTGATAACCTATGGGTCCATAAATCATTCATTCTGAAAGGGGTAATAATGCATTATTCTTACAAGAAATGGGTGGAACAAAATTGTTTGGAGGTCCTGTCAATGGCAGTGTTAGGGTCTCATGATTTGTCAGATTGGCAAGCCAAGTGACAGGGTAACATCAAACCAACTTTGGAGCCCAAGGACCTAGCCTTCCTGGACTCAGAGAGGGCTCTCTCTATTTGTGCAAGGGATGCAAATTTTTTTGCTTCTTATGTTTCTGATTTTAGGCTAGTTGTTTAAATAGGTTTTTAGTTTGTTTTAGGGTTTTTGAGGGAAGAACTAATCAAAGTTTAAAATAGAATAAAATATTGTTAGATCAACTGGGCTATGGGGTCGGAAAGGTTGAGAAAGCCTCAAATGGCAGACAAGGTATATTTAAGGGACGATTTGATCGAGGTAAAATGGATCTTTAGGTGGAATGAAATGGGATGGACAAAGGGTTTTGTGAAGGACAAAGACTTTTAAAAATAAATAGTTCTACAGAAAACATATATGTGGTAGGGCTAACCATTAATCACGATAAATGTAACTTCAAACTGATAGATGCATAAAATAAACATTCAAGCGATACACAGAGATATAAAACTCTCTAACTTTAGGAAAATCGCTATCATACTTTGGAGAAAAACAATTAAGACAAAAAAATAACTCAAGCTATGAAGAGAGAACTCCTAGACACCATATTTTGAGCTATTAGGCACTTTGAACTAAGATTGCAGAGTATAGGCAAAGGGCAAGATCGGTACAAGACCTCTTTGGTTCAACTAGGACAATCTAACATTCAGAGAAAGGTTTCAGTAATGGGTTTTTGGTTAACTATGGAGTAAACAGGGCGTACCGTGAATCATACTAATTAGCACACATAATAACCATTAATGAAACTGAAAATAGGTTCTTAGGGTATCAAAGAGCATTTAAGAATTCATTTGACATAACTAAGAAAGAAGTCAAACATAGAAGCTGTAATGAATCAAGAAATCTAAGGTGCCTCCATGGGCATGTCTCAAATATATTCTTTACTGTACTATAGCAAGCAAGAGAATATGAAAATATGTATAAAAACTAAGGAAACATAATAGAGAGAAACACTATACCATTTTACCAAGTCAAGGAATCCTACAACAGTCCTCTTTCACCATCCAAAAAATTCAAGAAACTATCCAATTCATGATAAAAAGTATTTCTTCCAAGCTTGTATAACCATATATTTCTCTATATCATCAATTTTAGCCTCATTTACAATGAAATCTCTTGGAATATAAAGCCCAAAGAGAAGGAAAACCTCCTAGAGCAACTAGCAAGCTCATTCACCTAATATAAATATCTGATTTTGTCCTTGAGGCTTTGTAAAACCCAAGGCACAAAATATCTATAAAAATATCTTAAAAATTCTAAAAAATGGAAATTAAATTTACTTTTCCGAACTGACAATGGCCAAAAAATCCTAAACGCACATTTGGAAAATCCACTTCAGAAAAATGCATTTTTCACAAAAATGCTTCAGAAATATAGCAGCAGAAAATTCTCTGTCTTGTGGGCAACCTTTGAAGGGCCTCCCGATATCGACATGAGGCCTGTGATAGCTCATTCGAAAGCCATAGATGTATAGTTTCTGAAAATACTTGGTTTTCCCCAAACTGATCACTGAAAGTCTATGAAAAATTGACCTAAGTGGGAAAACCCAGAAATTAGCCCTTGCTGATATGTGTGGCAGAGTGTCGAAAAAGTGACTGTTTTTCGCCTCTTTGGGGGACCAAAACATCTTCAATTGATCTGAAATTTTCTGAGTAGATGCCCCTGAATTTAATTCATCCAATGATACCACTTTCAAGCTCTGAGGATGCTCCAAACAAAAATGGCGATGCCCATGATTTTCCACAAATAAGCCCAAAAATGTCAAAAAACAAGATCATGTCAAATTTTGCTCAATTTTGGTGAGCAAACCCCTTAAGGGTTTTTAGAAACATGCCTAGAAGCTCGGGCCAAAATTCCAAGCCTAGATGTTTCCTTTTCCTCTTTTCTCACTGGGCAGCCTCTTTGGGTAGTTTTGAGTTCTTCTTGGTTTTCTGCCTTGTTGTTTGAAATTTTAGCTTTGGCGAAGAAGGCATGGCCCCTTGCCTAGGAGAGGAAGCTAGCACATGATTTGGAGAGTGCCCTTCATGCCCTATGCTTTTTGTTTGCTTGCCCTCATCATTTCTTTCTTGGGGGCTGCCTTGTTCGTCCTTGTCATTGCTTTCTTCATGATTGTTATGCTCTTTCCCTTCACTTTTTTGTACTTCATCACCCTCATGCTTGCTGTTGTGTAGGCTGCCATTATGTTCCTCTTCATGACTACCTTGCTTCCCATCACTTCACTTTTCCTTAGAGGCATTGTGCTTCTGATACTCTTTATTGGCTTATCAAGGCAAACTGATTCAAATGGTCACTGAAAAATGGTCTTCAACCAAAAACACATTTTCCTCTTTGCAAGACTAAGTTTGTCCTTAGTTGTCAAACATGTTTTTGATAAGTGAAAGAAAACTTACTTCTTCAGCACTATGTTTGAGCAAAGAAGCCTTTTAACAAGATATGTTTTTGGTTTTTTAAGATAAGTATCCTTTGGTTTTTGGCATAAAGACTCTTCCCCTCAAACACTGTTTCTATGAAGTCACTATTATTAAAAGACTGAACAAAACCCCTTTCAAACTGATAACACTCTTCCTCCCAATTACTATCTTCCTTGGCAAACACTGCATCTTGGAAATTAGTGATCTTTTGTGGTTATTTGAAACAAAAGGTGCTCATTGAAAACATTGTTTTTTAAAATACTCCTTCAAGCTGATTATGAGACCCTCTACAAGCTCTGTTTTTTTTTTTTAGAGATTGTGTGAATCCTTAATTATTCAAAGAAATAAAAATATCTTAAAATAACACACTTACTCTCCTCCATTTAACTTCTTCTATCCTTTTTAATCATAGTAAGAAGACCTCCTTAAATGACACATTGACATTCCTCTTTAATAAACATGATATGCTTGAGAAAGAAAGTTGTGCTTTCCCTTTAATTGCCTCCAAACACCTTATAAACTTTCAACAAGCCTCTAGATAATAACTTTCTTCCTTAAAACTTTGTTTTTACTTTAGAGGCTTGTGTAAATCCTCAACTATTCACAGCACAACTTTAGATTTTCACAAGATAATAACCCTTCAAAAATGACTCCCTGTTTTAGGCATTTCAAAGCTTCAATTCGAAATGATGGCTCTTCTTGCTTTAATCACTGTTTTCTCTTTGGTTTAGTAAACATGGCACCCTGATTTTAAACCCATCTCTTAAATCAAACAAAAATGGTTTAAGAGACATACATACCTTTCTCAAAGCATCTTGATGCACTAGAGAAGAAAACACTGTGGGAAAAATGTTTGGCACCTTTGGAAGTTATTTCTGGTGGCCAGTGTTGATAGTGGCTTGGGAGCCTGGGCACTGGGTCGTTCAGAGGCTAACACTGGGCCATTCAGAGGCTAACCAGGTGTTCAAAGGCTAACTGAGCATTTAGAGGATAACACTGGGCTGTTCAGAGTCTAACCGGGCATTCAGAGGCTAACTAGACGTTCAGAGGCTAACACCAGGCCATTCAGATGCTAACCGGGCGTTCAGAGGCTAACACCGAGCCGTTTAGAGGCTAACCGAGCCATTCAGAGGCTAACACTGGGCCATTCAGAGGCTAACACCAGGCCGTTCAGAGGCTAAGTGGGCATTCAAAGGCTAACACCGGGCCGTTCAGAGGCTAACCGAGCCATCCATAGGCTAAAACTGGGCTGTTCAAAGGCTAATCGAGCCGTTCAGTGGCTAACAACAGGTCGTTCAGAGGCTAACCGGGCTGTTAAGAGGCTAACGCCGGGCCGTTCAGAGATTAACCGGGCGCTGGGCACAGGCGTGCCTCGCCATTCTACAGGCATGCCATGCCTAGAAGAAAACCTTTTGATGACCTCCTACAGGTGCTCTGCGCTCATTTTTCAGGCATGCTGCACATGGAAGAAAGCTTGAAAATGACCTAGAAACTCTCTCAACCTGTTCTCTCTCAGTAACTCGGTTATGTACATTGGTAAATGATCGTTTGCAATTTGAGGCAGTCCTTTAACCACTATTTCATCCTTTTTTAAAACAGCCCCTTCGAAACCTCTGCCATATTGAATGCAATGCTCTTCAAAAATGATATGGTAATCCATAGTTTGTGAGGTAGGAAGTTCTCTTAAACCATGATCAAATCCTTAGTTTTGAATCAAGGAGATCAATCAATTTAAAATCACTAATTTAGCCCTTTAGAACCACAATTCCATTTTACTATGTTTTAAGAAGTGCGAAGGTCCTAAAGAAACTGTGTTTTTCTTCAGTTTGTTTTCAAGGGAGATTTGCAAAGACACTGTTACATCCTTTTCAAAGGACCCTTCAGACTTATCATGGGGCCTTTCTCCTTATCTACTGATGGAGGTCCTTTGACATGAAAATGAAAAATGTTTGATCACCCTTTTTTACCATTTAAATGAACTGATTTACATGGTGAGAACCTTGGAGAGTTGTCCCTTTGTTTCTCTGTGAAGGAGGTCTACAAATAGTGAAATTTTCACCCATTTTTACAATGTGCCTTCTGTCCTTTTGAATTAGCTTGAAAGAGTAGCTTTTGATGTTTTCCTTTCCTTCATAACTTGGAGTGAGTTAGCCTTGGTAACAAAATGAGTCTGCCCAAAAACAAGAAAGCCCTTTTCTCATAAGTCATCTAGGTGGATAGTCTCTTCATGACAGTTGCACGGGTCACTTTAAAAACAAGCTTGGATTACCAATTTCACCCTTCAGAAAATGCTTCTTTAATCAAAATAATAACCTTTGATTTATCCTTTGAAGGAGGGATTTTGTAAATAAAGGAAATAGAGACCTTTAGCACCATTATGCCACTGTGTGGTTTTTCGTGTGAAAGAGGTCTTCAACCCATGAACTTTTATTTGTTTTAACCATTGTTTCTCAACTGGTCTTACTAACAAAAAACCTTTTCAAACACATTTTTAGATCTTTCTATGTATCTGTTGTTCATCCTTTTGGAGGAGGTGGTGTGAAACAATTCCTGAAGTCACTCAACTGAACACCTCAACCCTCTGCTCTTTGAAGGAGGTTACATCACTGTTCCTAACCCTCTACTCTTTATTGGAGGAGGTTATTATCATGTTCCCAATCATCTGCTCTTTTACTGGAGGAGGTTCTCAATGTGCTTTTAACCATCTACTGTTAATGAAGGAGGTTAGCACCCAGCTTTCAACCATCTACTCTTTTACTGGAGGAGGTTCTCACTGTAGATATGTCATTTCATCTATTTAAAAACTGTGTCACCTTTCTGCCAATCATATGTCTCTGCTTGGTATTATGTCAAATAGGAAACAAGGTGAAATTCTACATTTTTCTTTATGAGGTATGTTCTGAGATATGTATTCTTTGTAAAATATCCCTATGAACCCTTGGACCATAAACCATATGACTTGTATATGTAGAGTATTTTCTTACTAGACATAGTTGACTGACCTCCTTTGACTGTGTTTGTAGAGGCATGTTGAAATTTCTTTTTGGAGGAGATGCTGAAACACTGCTGATCAGCATAACATCAGCCTTTTTCATTCATATGACTTGGAAGCTTCTATCTGTTCTTCAGAAAACTTTGGCTTTCAAACCATACCTATTGGTAGCCCTTCACTTGCTGTATTTCATTTTTTTTACTGATGGCAAACTAATTCAGCATGAAGGACCCTTTTTAATTTTTCCTTTTTCTCTCTTACACATTGATCATCATTACAATTACACCCCTGCAGAGATGTAAAAGATATCACTTTTAACCTTGGAGAGCTTCTTTGGTGTCTTATGGAGATTTTTGCCTGATCTAAGCATATTCTTTTTAGACATTGAACATGGTTATCTTCTTCTGATTTGGATCTTTGTTGAACTTCTTCTGAATTGAGACAAAATGACCTCTTAGTGGTGTGCGACCTATGGATGAATCAATACTTATTTTTGCAAAACAGGAAGACAATCTATGGCTGATTGGTACTAAACAGAGGCTTTTTGGCTTAGGACATTTTTGCTAAGGAAAAGACTCCTAAACACCACTATCTAACTTAGGGGCAACTTTAATAGATTCTTATTGTTTTCTTAGCCATAATCAAATGGTTTTTTATAAGAAGATCAGGGATAGGAAGGAGACACTTTGTCAAATGTTGGACAGTTATTTTCATGAGAAATAAGGGGAAAATTATAGCAGAGAAAGAAGGCTAAGATAGCTATAGACAGGGATATTTTGCTGAAACAAGACATGAGTTGAAAACTGAAGATGGCTCTTATCATAGGCTGACAGGAAGGGGTAGGAAGAAAAAAGAAAAATTGGGGGTTTTCTAGATGACAAATTGACATATTGAGATTAGCTTCTAGAAAACTCAGCTAAGGAATCTAGTCATCAACAACAGGTGAAAAATACTGAATACTAACAGTGGCTCCATTTGGGGAGGGAAACTCCTTTTCAGGAGGTGTCCAGAATTTCAGATCTCTAGCTTGTGAAGACCAGTGCCTTATCCATTGGTGCAAATTTCTTTCTTTCTTGATGTTATTTCTGAAAATTGACAACATGATTACCATCAAAGTTATCTCTACCTACCCAGCTATATTCCCTAATATTTTTTCTTCTTTTAGGTGCATTTGGACTAGCAACCCTTTGACATGATATTTTTGAAAAAGACACTATCTAATTCTACACTTATATCCTCCGGGAGTTCAGATTAAATTGATGAACTCCTTTGTTCCTCTACCTATGCTAGATCGACTGCCAAGATTAAGATGTTTGACAGGATTTCATTCACTAAACTAAAACATGCAATTGAAAAATGACCAAATCCGGATTAAACAGTCTAATTTGTCATGTGTTTGTGGCGTAAAAGACAAGCTGCACACAACTATTATTTTGCATGAAAATAAGATTTAGAAAAATCAGGGCTAGGATACATAGTTTGTTTTTCATCCATGTTTTCCTCTTTGGTTCTGTTTTGAGCGTGTGGAACCAATATCTTTTCCTAATCTACTTTCTTCGACAAGTCAAGCTTACACAATTTGACTATCACTTCTTTCACTAACTTATCAGCAATAAATTTAAAACATGTTCAGTTATGATTAGGCTAGATAACTAAACAAGACATCTTTTGAGCACTAGTAGTGGCATTTATTCTTGCGCACTTTCAGTATGAATATTTTTTGGGTATGGGGTTGTACCATTGCTTTAGAACTTGCCCTCTTTTTCTACTGTTCTACTGTTTTTGTATTTTTTGATTTTCTCAAAATAAACTGAAAGAAATATGCTCATGGGGCCGAGCTTATTTTGCATGCCTATCTATTTTATTCTAACCTATATATGATAGAAATTTATTTGGTGAAATCTTCTTTCCAATATAACCAGTCAAGTAGATGATTGCATGGTTGATCTTGTTTCAACTTTTTGATGATGTTGAAGAAATCAAAAGGCCACTTCCACCTCACTTGTTTTCAGACAGTAGTGCTTAAGAATTTTCTCACACCTTGCAAAAAAATTTTCATGGTAGAACCCACTACTCCTTCAGATTTCTCAAGGAAAAAAACAAATGGATCTTGGAATAATACGTGATCTAGAGGATTTGATATATAAGCTTCATTCAGGACTACTCTTTGTTCCACTTTGCTATGCTTAGGATTCTCTTGGGAAAGAAAACCTTCCCCTTGCCCATGATCACTTAAACTGTTAGATTCATTATATATTACAGTGTAGTCTTCTTTCCAAGCTGATGTGTTTTGATTAGGCAGACTGAAAATTATGTGAAGGTCATCATGTTGATGAACAGGGATACACTTTAGTGGTAAATCCTCTTGAAAGGATAGTGTGACAACTCTCATGTGTTTATCAACCTCTATTTCTTCATCTGTAATTTGTAACTCAATGGAACTTGGTGGCTGCAAATCTGGAGTTAAGGAGGATTCCATGTCCAAAAATATTTCCTCAACTTTTTTAAGAGAAGGCTTCTCATTGACAACTTGCTCAAAAATTTCATCATCCTCCTCAACCTCATCATCAAAGCTGAAAAACTACTGATCTCCAATTATGTGAAAGTTATTGCTGATGGGCTGATATGAAGTGGAACAAAGGGTCAAAGATCCTTCACTTACTTCTTAACTTTCAAGGCTTCCCTCACCAGTGTCATAGGTGACCTGTTTTGGCTGCTTGATGCTTTCAATCTGATGATAGTGAACTTCATCCCATAAATCAAATTTTGATGGCTCTGCAAGGTTAGCTTCTGCTTGGATATCATAATCATCAATATGTTGATTAATCCTTGGAGAATCATTAATATAAGTAATGTCACCAGCCATATATATTGGATTTTCAGATTGTTTCTCTTCGGATGGATTTACAAATCTATTTTTGTGGCTTGATCAGCATACCATTTAGAAGCTTCGCCGGTAAGCGTGAGTTGGAACAAACGAAGACGGATGGAGTCATCGGTGATGGAATTGGAGGAAAACCACATGTGGAAAGATCAGATATGGTTGGAGGGATCTTCGCTAGCAAGGCCTTCAAACTTGGGAATGTCGGAGGGAAGCTTGGTTGGCATAGTAGGCCAACTAACATCATGGAGAATAGGGTCATTAATGAGCTGATTGAATTCAGGGAGACTGAGGCTGGCCATATAAGGGATAAATGGGGAAGTCAAGGTAGGTCCCGTAGTGGTTCCACTGGAAATGGACCCAGCAGTAGAATTGGGGTTAGGGCTAGGTCCTGAACTAGACATGGTGAAGGTAAGAGAGGGAGAACCAAAAGTAGGGGGAGAACCCGAACAATCAGAGGAAGATTCAGAGTGTGGACTCAGGGGAGGACTTAGTCGAGGACGATGGGAAAGAGGAATTTGTGCGACCGGAAACTGAGGGTGAAGGCCAAGAAGTCTCTGGGAGAAGCACTTTGGGGGCGCAAGGATGACGGGAAGAAGAAAAACCAACAGGGGCAGGGAGGGACAAAATCAAGTGAGGTCAAGGGCGGAGAGGTGCAGTGACAATTTATTTTAAAGTATTTTCTAGGAAGTGTTAACTAGGCTCTTCTTCACTTAGGGTAAGTGTGTGGCATGTGTTAATTTTAATTGTTTAAACCTAGACGTTTTGAGAGTAAAATAAAAAGTGTGCTGCGTAACTGAAAATAAATCTGCGGTAAATAAGACTAAAAGAACAGAAAATTAACAGCTACCAATGCATCAATCTAACCCAAAAAGGCGGGTCTCTCAAAAAGAGTCTATAAGAGGGAAAAAATGAAGCAAAGCACGCTAAAAAGAGGCCAATAGATCTAAGGTCGGGAGGGATAGGGATCTAAAGGAGAAATCTGTTGAAAAGAGGTGCAGAGAACAGCAAAGAGGCAGGGGCAAGGTTGCTGCTAAAAAGGGGGAGATCAGCTAAAAATAGAAGGGACAATGAGGCAGCCCTAGAAATGAACCCAAAAAAAACTATATGAGGTGATTTGAAAGGGGGAAGAGCTGATCTAAAGAGATCTGAAACTAAGGTATCAGATCGGAAAGCAACGAGGCTGAAACTCTGGAAAGTCAGACTTCTGAAACAGCAAAAACTCTCCCACAAAAATTGGAGGGTAATAGAGCCCTAAGGGGAAATATTCCCACTTATTTGAGTGAAACAGATTAGAAACAGGTCTAAACTGGCAGAGACAGAGGCTGGAAAACCCTGACAGAAGCTTCAGACAAACCCATAAAAAGTTCTGGAAAATTGCAGAAAAAAGTGCAGGTCGCAGGTTCTGACCGATTTGCTGTCTAGGACACTGATTTAGGGTATAAAAGTGCGACCTCAAGGCCAGGTCACACTTTTTGGGCTGATAAGTGCAACCTGCAGATCTGGCTCTCTCGGCAGCAGATTTCAAAAAAAAAATTCGTCTCAACTGCGGCTGATGTCTGTCACCTGCACAATAAGGCTAGAAACACACAGAAGTTAAAAATTTGACTACTTGAGGGTTTTAGAGGTGGAAAGCACCATAAAAATAGGAAAAATAGAAAATGGAAGAGAAACCCTAGGGTCTAAAACAGCTGGATATGCAGGAATATATAAAACGACAGTGGTCGCAAAAGAAAACCCATGTGGAGTCGCCAATTGTTAGTATGATTCTTTCGTCGTAAAAGATCACTTTAGCTACGCATAAAAAATAGCCCTAACATCGATTATGGCTGCCAAAAATCTTTAAATATGCAATTAGATGATCCAAATAATGTTGCACAAATCCAGATATAAGCATAAAAGACATTAAGCAGATAAAATACAATATGGCTCCATGCATCCAATAGACAAGACAAGAACAATGTGTTTAAAAAAATATTTTATATTATATTAAGGAATGGGGCAGCTGAGAGGAAAACAAGAAAGGTGTTTTCCGGTTCTCCTCAATGGGATGGGTTCTTGAAAGTCCTCAGCGTTTTAGATCTAAAATTCCTCTCTCTTATTGTGGTTGAAAACCCAGACAAACATAGAACTCAATGGGAGCTCACAAGGCAAAAATGGAAAATGGTGACCAAGAGTAGATCTAGTGTGATCTAATGCAATGAAGGCGACTAATGAATGGGGAAAACCCTCCTATTTATAACAAAATATTAGGGTTATCTAGAACTTGTTACATGAATAAAATATTATTAATCACATTCTAGAACCACCCTTTAGGAATATTTTATTATATTTGTTGGAGGGAAAAGGTCTTTTGACTTGGGTCAATTCCTTTATTTATAAACAATAAATAAATAAATGATTTATTTATTATTTTAGGGAGATGGTGGGAATATAATTAAATAAATAATGATTTATTTAATTATTTGAAAATGATTTAGTCAAATTTAACTAGGGATATTATTAAATAATGATTTAAATAACTTATTCCTAGGAAATAATTAAATAAATAATGATTTATTTAATTAATTTTCTTGTTTTGGGTTAAATATGACCAGGAAATATAGACAAATGTTATTTTACATGGTGAAAGAAATTTTACTTGGGGTAAAATTGGTCTTACATGGTGTACTTGGGTTCATCTAATGATAATGGGTTAGATGACCAAAAAAATGGTGTAACATATGGTATGCAAGATCAGAGGCTGAATGTATGTTTATGAGTTGATCTATCTGTTCTTCAATAAAAAGGGAGACATTTTTATTTCTCTTTGGATGTAACTACAATAATATTCTTTCTCTTGGGAAATATGATTTAGAGGATGAGTGTCTTTTTGGGCCTTACCTAAGAGAGATGATGAATCATTACTTGTGCATTTAGATAAATCTTGTGGGTTCTCTTTCATTTCTTGATTGTTTTCATCTTCAACCAACTCTTTGTGACGTTTCGGATAATAAGCATGGGATTCATGAGTTTCCTCTGACAGATTCTTAGGAGGCCAATTTGCTCGTATGAACTCAAATGACTCAAAGCATAAAGGGAGAGATCCTACAGGTTTTGATTTTTCTTCCATATCAGATCTTGCGATTTCAAGATGGCTAATGGATTCCTTAGAGTATTCCTCTATGTTCTTATTTGCAACTTTCTCATTAGGCATGTTTTGTTTGTTACTCTTGTTTTGTAATGGTTGAGTATGTTTTTGTGGAGGGAAGAGTGTAGGTTGGTTTGTATAAGCAGTGTTAATCTTAACTTTATGTCTTACTCTTTTCCTGTCAAGTAGATGCATTAGTTTGCTGAGATAATATACCAATTTTTCAAACTTTTCCACTATGTTATCATTTGGATCCATCTTTTCTTGATTTATGTGAGAGTTAACTTGATCAAGGGTTTCCCAACTAACTGCTAAGTGTATATGTATATGAAGATTTATGAGGTGTAACAAGGGGTCATCAACCTTTTCATCTTGAAAGATAGGTACGTTGTCTATCCAATTTGTTTCCGGCATTTTGTGTGGGAATCCAAGGATATGGTCTCTACTCATCGGAGCATATCTCTTTTGCATCCTTGGATCCATATTTTTTAATCAAAAAGGGTCACTGTGTATTTCAACTAGTCTAGAGTTCTCTACCAGTGGAATCTTTTGGTCTATTGAGGGTTGTGGAGTTTCCAGGTGGAAGATTTGAACTTTTCTATCCACCATCATCATGATTAGGATTGCTTAATGCATTCCCAAGAGATTTTATAAGGACTAGTGGAGTAATAGGCCTACTGGAGGCTAGTGGAGTCTCCAGGTGGATGTTTTGTTGTTTTTATAGATATATACTTATGGTCCACCACCAATAACTGGGAAAAGCCAATATAGGGATGTTTTTTGGGGTTTTTCTAAGTTCTTTATGTAGCCCTAAGGTTTGTAAGAGTGACCTATAGCTGGGTCATCATTTTTCTAGGATGGTGAGACAACTAGATTCTACTCTTTGATAACACTTCTAGGTTGAGGGATTCTGACATCCTAAGGTATACTTAGTTTGTCACTGACTTAGAAAGTCCCACCGTGATCACCATTATGTTAGTGAATGGTGGGATAAGTTTACCAAATAGTATTCTCAAAGGTTTCTGAAGGTTTAGGGAATCTAAGTTTGTTTATCACTCAGAGTCCCACCATAATCGCCATTATGTTAGTGTCCCGTGATTTGGCAGATTGGCAAGCCAAGTGATAGGGTAACATCAAACCAACTTTGGAGCCCAAGGAACTAGCCTTCCTGGACTCAGAGAGGGCTCTCTCTATTTGTGCAAGGGATGCAGATTTGTTTGCTTCTTATGTTTTTAATTTTAGGCTAGTTGTTTAAATAGGTTTTTAGTTTGTTTTAGGGTTTTTGAGGGAAGAACTGATCAAATTTTAAAATAGAATAAAATATTGTTAGATCAACTGGGCTATGGGCTCAAAAAGGTCGAGAAAGCCTCAGATGGCGGATGAGGTATATTGAAGGGCCGATTTGACCGAGGTAAAATGGATCTTTAGGTGGAATGAAATGTGATGGACACTAGGTTTTGTGAAGGACAAAGAATTTTAAACATAAATTGTTCTACAGCAGAGATCTATGTGGTAGGCCTAACCATTAGTCATGACAAATGTAACTTCAAACTGATATATACATAAAATAAACATTCAAGCGATACATAGAGATATAGGACTCTCTAACTTTAGGAAAATTGCTATCATACTTTGGGGAAAAAAAATTAAGACAAAAAAATAACTCAAGCTACGAAGAGGGAACTCCTAGACACCGTATTTTGAGCTATCGGGCACTTTGAACTAAGATTGCAGAGTATAGGCAAAGGGCAAGATCGGTACAAGACCTCTTTCGTTCAACTAGGACAATCTAACATTCAGAGAAAGCTGGTTTCAGTAATGGGCTTTTGGTTAACTAAGGAGTAAACAGGGCATACCATGAATCATACTAATTAGCACACATAATAACCGTTAATGCAACTGAAATCAAGTTCTGAGGGTATCAAAGAGCATTTAAGAATTCATTTGACATAACTAAGAAAGAAGACAAACATAGAAGCTGTAATGAATCAGCAAATCTGAGGTGCCTCCATGGGCATGTCTCAAATATATTATTTAATGTCCTACAACAAGCAAGAGAATATGAAAATATGTATAAAAACTAAGGAAACATAATAGAGAGGAACACTATACCATTTTACCAAGTCAAGGAATCCTACAGCAGTCCTCTTTCACCATCCAAAACATTCAAGAAACTATCCAATGCATGAGACAAAGTATTTCTTCCAAGCTTTTATAACCATATATTTCTCTATATCATCAAGTTCAACCTCATTTACAATGAAATCTCTTGGAATAGAAAGGCCAAAGAGAAGGAAAACCTCCTAGAGCAACTAGCAAGCTCATTTGCCTAATATAAATATTTGATTTTGTCCTTGAGGCTGTGCAAAGCCCAAGGCACAAAATATCTATAAAAATATCTTAAAAATGCTAAAAAAGGAAACTAAATTGACTTTTCCCAACTAACAATGGCCAAAAAAGGCTAAACGCACATTTGGAAAAGCCACTTCAGAAAACTGCATTTTTCACAAAAATGCTTCAAAAATATAGCAGCAGAAAAATCCCTGTCTTGTGGGCAACCTTTGAAGCGCCTCCCGATGTCCAAATGAGGCCCGTGATGGCTCGTTGAAAATCCCTAGATGTCTAGTTTCTGAAAATACTTGGTTTTTTCCAAACTGATCACTAGAATTCTGTGCAAAACTGACCTGAGTGGAAAAACCCAGAAATTAGCCCTTGCTGATATGTGAGGTAGAGTGTCGAAAAAGTGACTGTTTTTTGCCTCTTTGGGAGACCAAAACATCTTAAATTGATCTAAAATTTTCTGAGTATATGCCCCTAAATTTAATTCATCCAATGATACCACTTTCAATCTCTGAGGATGCTTCAAACAAAAATGGCGATGCCCATGATTTTTTGCAAATAAGCCCAAAAATGTCAAAAAACAAGATCATGTCAAATTTTGATCAATTTTGGTGAGCAAACCCCTTAAGGGTTTTTAGAAACATTATTAGAAGTGCGGGCAAAAATTCCAAGCCTAGATGTGTCCTTTTCCTCTTTTCTCACCAGGTGGCCTCTTTGGGTAGTTTTGAGTTCTTCTTGGTTTTCTTCCTTGTTGTTTGACATTTTAGCTTTGGCAAAGAAGGCATGGCCCCTTGCCTAGGAGAGGTAGCTAGCACATGCTTTGGAGAGCACCCTTCATGCCCTATGCTTTGTGTTTGCTTGCCCTCATCATTGCTTTCTTCATGACTGTTATGCTCTTTCCCTTCACTGTTTTGTACTTCATCACCCTCATGATCATTGTTGTGTAGCCTTCCATTATGTTCCTCTTCATCACTACCTTGCTGCCCATCACTTCACTTTTCCTTGGAGGCATTGTGCTTCTAATACTCTTTACTGGCTTATCAAGGCAAACTGATTCAAATGGTTACTGAAAAACTGGTCTTCAACCAAAAACACATTTTCGTCTTTGCAAGACTAAGTTTGTCCTTAGTTTTCAAACATGTTTCTGATAAGTGAAAGAAAAATTACTTCTTCAACACTATGTTTGAGCAAAGAAGCCTTTTAACAAGATATGTTTGTGGTTTTTTAAGAGAAGTCTCCTTTGGTTTTTGGCATAAAGACTCTTCCCCTCAAACATTGTTTTTATGAAGTCACTGTTATTAAAAGACTGAACAAAACCCCTTTCAAACTAATAACACTCTTCCTCCAAATTACTATCTTCCTTGGCAAACACTACTTCTTGGAAATTAGTGATCTTCTGTGGTTATTTGAAACAAAAGGTGCTCATTGAAAACATTTTTTTTTAAATACTCCTTCAAGCTGATTATAAGACCCTCTACAAACTCTATTTTGTTTTTTTAGAGATTGCGTGAATCCTGAATTATTCAAAGAAAGAAAAATCTCTTAAAATAACACACTAACTCGCCTCCATTTAAGTGCTTCTATCCTTTGTAATCATAGTAATAAGACCTCCTTAAATGACACACTGCCATTCCTCTTTAATAAACATGATATGCTTGAGAAAGCAAGCTATGCTTTCCCTTTAACTGCCTCCAAACACCTTATAAACTTTCAACAAGCCTCTAGATAATAACTTTCTTCCTTAAAACTCTGTTTTTTCTTTAGAGGCTCGTGTAAATCCTCAACTATTCACAGCACAACTTTAGATTTTCACAAGATAATAGGCCTTCAAAAATGACTCCCTGTTTTAGGCATTTCAAAGCTTCAATTTGAAATGATGGCTCTTCTTACTTTAATCATTGTTTTCTCTTTGGTTTAGTAAACATGGCACCCTGATTTTAAACCCTTCTCTTAAATCAAACAAAAATGGTTTAAGAGACATAAATACCTTTCTCAAAGCATCTTGATGCACTAGAGATGAAAACACTATGGGAAAAATGTTTGGCACCTTTGGAAGTTATTTTTGGTGACCAGTGTTGATAGTGGCCTGGGTGCCTAGGCACTAGAACGTTAAGAGGCTAACCAAGCATTCAGAGGCTAACCAAGCATTCAGAGGCTAACACCGAGACGTTTAGAGGCTAACCGGGGGTTTAGAGGCTAACTGGGCATTCAAAGGCTAACACCGGGCCGTTCAGAGGCTAACCGGGCCATTCAGAGGCTAACACCAGGCCGTTCAGAGGCTAACCGAGCATTCAGAGGCTAACTGGGCATTCGGAGGCTAAAACTGGGTCGTTCAGAGGCTAACTGGGCCATTCAGAGGCTAACAGCAGGTTTTTCAGAGGCTAACCAGGAGTTCAGAGGCTAACCTGGCATTCAGAGGCTAACACCAGGCTGTTCAGAGGCTAACCGAGCGTTTAGAGGCTACCTGAGCGTTCAGAGGCTAACATCGGGCCGTTTAGAGGCTAACATCGGGCCATTTAGAGACTAACTGGGCAATGGGTGTTAGGTCTCTCTAATAAGCAAGATTGGCAAAATTCCGATCACAGAGTTAACATCGTTTCAACCAACTTTGGGATTCTAGGATCTAGCCCTCCTGAATCCAGAGAGGGATCTCTCCAATATGTACAAAGATGGATTTGTCTTTGAAGTTTAGGGTAATGATATTAGGCTAGTTATGAGGTCAAAGGGTTTGTTTGGTTTTTTGGATGGTTGAACATAGTTGCTGTCTGAGGCGGAAAGATCTATATGCAAATAGGTTCAAAAGTGAGAAGTTGCAAGTAACCAGAATAAGCTTTAGCTAAGATGAAAGATGATGGCAAGGTTTCAGTCCATTGGGCTATGGAGTCATAATAGGATTTAATTGGAACAACAAGAGGCAAGAGTGGTCCATGGGGCAAGTCATCTATGTCTAAGGATCTCTTTAAAGTTTGATTTATGGAATGGAATGGCACAATAAGAAGGGAAAAAACAGATGCATAACAAAGAGCAGCCCAGGATCTGGTAGGTACTTTTAAACTAGCCAGCCTTTGACCAGGCACTTGAGGAAAACATAGAAGCAAACTAGGATCTGGTAAGTACTTTGAAACTAGCCAGCCTTTGATACACTTCCAATAGAAAACATGTAAAAACAAAGGGAAACATGAGGGAAACCTTTGGAGTAGAAACTAGCGGGCCGGGCTCACCACAAATCCTCTCCTAGCTCTTCTTTACTTAGTTACTTTCAAGACAATCACAGAGATAACACAGAAAGGCCTAAGATATGGTAAGTACTTTGAAACTATCCAACTTTTAACACATTCTAAGGGAAACAATCAGACAGTTATGCAGACAAGTCTGGGACCAGGGCTAACCATATCTTCCTTCAGTTCATCTTCACACAACATATGCAGAAAGTAACATTCAAAAATAATATCCAGCTAAGACAATAAGATGAGGGAACACCAGCATTCCTATGCATAAACTGAATTAAATCATTTCTAAATAACAGAGATTGAAGAAAACATTGGGATAAATATTTTTCAGCCAGAGAAGGTTACTGATATACAGTAGGTCCTAACACTGTTTAAACCGTTCTTTATAGAGGAATAATAACATGAAAACTGAAACAAAATAACAAGTTACAATGAGAATAACATCAACGTCAAAATAGACCAGGATCCCATAAATCAGCTTGTATTGATGCTCCAAACCAGTTACAATCTTCAAGTACAATGTTTTAATTCATCTTTCTTTCACAACCTAACTTATCTGCTACAAGCAGAGCTCCAAGAGCCAGTGAAACCACTATTTACAACAGAAGTCTTCAGCTCAATCACATTACAATGCTTCAGCAATTTACATTGACAACCAACCCCTCACTCATTTTCTACTGAAGTATTTATAGAAGAATGAGGAGGTGAGATCTGATAAAAGATCTCAAAATCAATTAATACAAGAATTAATGTCTTTCTTGGCCCTTGGGGGCTCAAAAAGGAAAATGTACAGGTGTTCTATTGCATTAACTGATTTACACTCACGATTTAAGCTCAGTGGGAGCTTCATTTGACTTTTGAGGCTTTGTGTATCACTAGGGTAGCTCTGCCGACATTCTGTCATTAATTTCCTGGCAGAAATAACTCCTTCGGCTGTGTCGAGTCAAAATACCTAATCTCGCTCCATAAATTTAGCACCTGATTGAGTGTTTTGAGGCAATAGGTGGCACTGTGGTGGTTGAGGAATCAATTTGCCTCAGATATGGCGGTGGAGGCAACCTGTCTGATAAAAAATTTTTAGGTTTACCTTTTAAACTGTGTTTGAGTCGGGAATTAGGCTTTTGATAACTCTCTTAGCTGTAATCCCCAGCCATCTGATCATCAACTCTCTGTCCTGGTTCATCTCTGGCTTTCTGCAATCTGATACTCTTTCTCTGCGATTTCTTTGCTGCTTTCCAGGTTTTATAGGGGCGCATAGCAACAAAGTCTCATGAAACCTCGTTGACAATATAATTTACACCCTGCGGATAATCTCTTTGATGAATTCGAAAGGCAGAGGATCGTCATCCTTGCCCCATGAAATTTTTCCATTTAATCAAGAAAAAACCTTACACCTGCACAAAACAAACAAAATGACGAAATCTTGCGATTATATGGGTCAATCTGCATCGGAGGGTGTGCGGAGGAGTGGGGCAATCTGAGCTGTTGATCACGCTGTGATCAACGATCGGAAGCGACTAGGAAGGTCAGCGGTGGAGAATAGTTGACTAGGGAATGGAATTAGGAAATTGAATGGGGACCGTCGATCTGCAGAGATCGACGGGGGAGATTGATTTCCTACCGCGCGACGGCTTGGTTATCGAGCGGGCGCTTTGATTAACGGTCGGGCATCTTGGGCGATCATCAACCATTGGATCAGCGGGCCTAGATCGGACGGCTATCATCGATTCCACTAGGCGGTTATGGTCTAACGGATAACGCGCGAGGGACTGACTTTATGCGGCGGTTTTGAAACAGGGCGGAGGACACGCGTCAGCCATCGTATGGAATTGCTGGCTGTTGGGTTAAAACCACCTTTCGCACGAAGGAGGTGCGGAAAAATCAGGCAGATTTGAGAAGTGACGTATGGCTGGGGGGTCCACACGACAAGTCGTGTGCCGCGCCGTCTGATCTGTGGAGCAGATCGACGGCTGAGATCATTCCATCAATTTCACGGGCAGAAAACTTTGGAATTTAATTAAAACCTGATTTTCAAAGGTTTATTATGTTTTGGGTGGAGAAAAATGAAAAAGCGCCCGATAGGTTTAGCCACGGGTTCAGGTGCTCAGGCGCATGGAGGAAAATGGGTTTAGATCCTTAGCCCGAGGGGGCTAAGGACTGAAGGATAGAAAATATGCATTTTCTAGGGTTTTCAATGGTTTTTCAAGGAAATGAAGGCCTTCGATAAAGTCAAGAAGGGGTCTTAGACCTTATGAAATGGGTTTTGATGAGGGGAAAAGGGAGAATCATGAAATTTAGAGGCTTTCATGGGAGATGGAGGAAAAGAAAAGAAGGTTAGCTTAAGGGGGAAAAAAGGGGAAAAGGAGGTCCTTTGCAGCAGTATTTAACTGTGGATTTTTGTGGGTTTTCAGAAGCCTTTGAGATGTGAAAAAGTAATGAAGGATTTTGGACAGAGGGAAGGAAAGCAGGAGGCCTTATAGAGACTTCAAGAGCCAACAATTTTTAGAGATGAAATTTGTTCCTTGGAGGCTCCCAAAAGTTTTTAGCCACCTTTTGGTATAACAAAATATTATGGGTGGCTAACAGTGGCTCCACATGGGGATGGTGCCTTCCTGAAGGCATCAAGAATTCAGACTTGATTCTTCTGGGATGCTGACTTGTGCCTGATCCTTTGGATTGCTTTCTTTTGCTGGATGATTTTGCTCTGCTTCTGAAAAATAGGGTCAGTCATGAAAGATAAATGGACTTCATCAATATAACTTTCTACCTACCCAATCCTACTGATCTAACATTTTTTCTTCACCAAAGTGCACTTGCATTGGAAAACTCTTTTCATAACTTTTTATTCTTTTAAAAGCATAAAAACTAATCTAATTATACTTCTTATCTCTCCCTGAACTCAGATTAAACAATTGAGCTCAAATTTTCTCTACTTAATCTACTGTCTGTTGGGATTAAACTGTCCAAAAGACTTTCATTCTCTAATTTCTACGACAGAAAATTAAAAAAAACAGCCAAGTCAAGATTACGTTGTTTGACTTGCTGTGATCTATGGCATAAACAAGCTGCACATAGATTATTATTTGCAGAAATTTTAAAATCAAAATGGAAGGCTTAAGATCTGAAAGTCTCTTATCATGGCCTTCTCTTTTCTTGACAGTTCTTCTTTTGAGCTGTATTTGCTTTTCTTCTGGTTCAGATTTTACGTTGATTAGAACTAGATCTCCTATCTTGTGACTCGGAAAATAAAATAGTTTTGAGTCATCTTTCTTTGGAAACTTTGGTTCAAATTTAAAGCTTGTTTGAACCTTCAATTTCTATCCTAATCTATCTACTGATAAGCCAAGATTGGACAGTTTGGCAAAATAGAAGTGTGTTTTTGAGGAGTGGCATTTGAGCTTGCACACTTTCAAATTTATTTCTCTTTTTGGCATGGGGCTTTGCCTTTCTTGTTTTGATTTCTGTCCTCTTTTCATTTTTCTTTGTTTTTGTATTTTTAGTTTTTCGTAACTTGAATGCAATGGTGGATGAAATATCCACAATAGAAAATGGCAAAGATGGCACTAAAACAAAAAGATCAAGAGAAGTAATGCTTAAGGATCCTGCCATTTACAGGACCTCCAAACAATTTTGTTCCATCCAGTTCCTACAAGAAAAATGCATTATTACCATCAACTGAATGAATAGAGTAAGGGCCAAGCCATAGGTTGTCAAATTTTCCATGCTTGCCCTTTTCTTCCCTTCTTGAGTCCCACTTTAAAACTTTGTCCCCAATTTTGAAATTGCTGGCTTTTGCTCTTCTGTCAAAGATCTTCTTGATACTATCTTGCTTCTGCAATGCTTTGTTATACACTTCCTCTCTAGTTTGCTGAAGATGAATGGTTTGATTTATTCTTCTGATTATGTCATTTTCTTCAGTCTGCAACTCTTGAATTAACTTCATAACTGGTACAGCAAGGCTGTTAGGAAAAATTGCATCTGTACCATACATAAGCTGGAAGGGTGACATACCAATAGATTTCTTCAAAGTTAATCTGTCAGCCCAAAGTGCATGGATTAGCTTTGTGTGCCAAGACTTTTTATTGTCCTCCAACAGTTTCTTGATTATGTTCACTAAGCTTTTGTTGGAAGATTCTGCAAGTCCATTACCTTGAGGGTAATAGGCTGTGGAGTGTCCCAATGTTATCTGATACTTGTGACAGAATTCAACCATTTTCTTTGATCCAAATGCTGCTGCATTATCTGTGATGATCTTGGTAGGACAGCCAAACCTGGAGAGGATGTTGGTCTCCATAAATTTTATGATAACTGAATCATTGGCCTGCCTACAAGGAATGGCTTCTATCCACTTAGTGAAGTAGTCTGTGGCAGTGAGAATCCACCTATGCTGGGTAGAAGATTGTGGATGGATTTCTCCTATGAAGTCAAGTCCCCACTGTTGAAAAGGGGATTCAAAAGTGATTGGATGCAGAGGCATGGGTAATAATTTTCTCTTGCCTTCAAACAATTGGCATTTATGGCAAGTACTGGTCATCTTGTGGACATCATGAAATAGAGTAGGCCAATAGAAACCAGCCCTCAAAATTTTGTTGGCTGTCGACTTCCAGTACAAATGACCTCCACACTCTCCTTCATGGAATTCCTGCTTAATCTTCTCTGCATCAAACTCAGACAAACATTTAAGCAATATACCACTTTCATTTTTCCAATAAAAACATTTATCAATAATGCAATAGTTTACAGCCTTTAACTTTGGGAATCTTGCCTTTGTTTTTGATAAACTAGGAGGTGTATTCAGATTAAGAAAAACATAAACAATATCAGTATACCAAGGAGAATTCACAAAATGGTCTTCAATAATGGGAGCTGAGAATTCTTCTTGGTCATCCAAAGCATTAATCATATTAATATCAAGAACTTCACAATTTGATTTGGCCATTAATTTAGCTAGACCTTGGCCTTTGATGAGCTTAGTGGGTTTTATCTCTAAATCATATTCAAGAATAACAGCAATCCACTTACCTCTCTTACCATCTGGGTCCTGTGTTAGAATGTCTTTAACGACTGAATTTGGGACAAAGGCAATAATGTGTGAGTGAAGGATGTATACTCTGAAGTCTTTTAAAGCTTTTACCAAAGAAAAAGCTTGCTTCTCCATAATGTTATACTTCAAAGGGGCATCCCTCAATGCCTTACTAAAGAATGCAATGGGCTGCTCTTGCCCTTGTAAATTTTTCTGTAAAAGGACAACAACTATGGTATGTTCTGATGCAAATGAGAAAATATAAAAATCTTTTGAAAAATCAGGACTTATGAGAACCGGTGTTTTGGTCAGGGCTTGTTTCACCAGCTCAAAGGACGTATTTGCTTCCAGGGTCCATTTTACCCCTTGCTCCTTCTTCAACATATTTTTGATATTCCTAAGGAGCTCGGCTAAGTTAGGGATGAACCTTCTCAAAAAGTTAATCTTCCCAATGAAAGATTGCAACTCCTTGATATTTCGAGGACGAGAGATTTGCAATATGGCCTCAATCCTCTTTGGATCTATCTTTATACCCTCTTCTGAAATGATGTGCCCAAGAAGTTTACCTTCTTGGAGACCAAATAAAGTCTTCTTAGGGTTTAAAGATATTCCAAACTTTCTGCACTTCTCGAAAACTTTCCTCAAATGTTCTCAGTTGCTTGAGGACAAGCAACGTTCTGCCGGGGGAGACTGTAATATTCCTAATTAGCACCGCTAATTGGAATATTTCATTTTGTAATATTCCCATTTTTGGCATCACCCGTGACAGGGCTAGGAGGGACTTCCAGAGTTAGGAGCAGACAGGTCACATGTACAGATTGGTGCTATCAGTGGGCTCAGGAGCTTTTCGGAGGAGTTTTGAGGAGTTTTCATGGTGTTCGGAGGCATTCGCTTGATATACTCCACCATCCGAGCAATTTGGCTTTCGTTCCGATGCATTCCGATAACTTTCGGAATTTTGAGTTATTTATGGGCTTAACTCAGCTGATTATGCTCAAGGTGGCATTTCGGGAGGAATACACGATGGAACACCTTAGTGTAATAGCTCATTGGAACCGGGACAAGAAGACCTACACGATGGGACAGTTAGACAGAGATTTCAGTGACCGGAGGAGGCGTGGTAGCCGATATACCCTTTTCTGCATTAAAAAGGAATATTTTATAATATTTTAATAAAAGGGAAAAGTGCTCCATAAATAAAATAATAATAAAATAATGCTCTAGAAGGCTCCAAGGGATCTATAAAAGGAGGGAGAGCTATCTCATTTGGGCATGCATGATTTGATATTGATATTGAGAGCTAGACTTCTGTCTGCTTCAGCACGCCGGTTGTTTAGTCGGTCTGCAGCACTATTTAGTGCAACCGAGTGTCTCCGTGCGGAGATCTCACCCTTAGCCTCGGGGGACTTCGAGTGCCTGCCCTGGTAAGGTTATTTTCTTAGCATCACCCTTAGCTTCGGGGGACTTCGAGTGCCTGCCCTAGTAAGGTTATTTTCTGAGCATCATCCTTCAGTTTCAGTGGTAAAGTGCAGTAGTTTCTGGTGGAGATTTGGCAGAGGAGATACCCCTTCTTGAGACTGCGCAGATCAGGAGAGATAGCATCGCATCCACCCCTTGGAGGACGCAATATCCGAGGAGATATCGCGGGACCGGGCCTAGATCCGGAGATAGTAGCACATCTAGCTCAGAGGATGCAACTATCCGGGAGGATAGGACGCAGATCCGGATAAGGAGGACTCGCATCCAGCAGATCCGGGCAGAGAGGACGCAGATCCGCTCGTGGAGGACGCTGATCTGATGAGCAGAGTCTTGTGTGTGGGGTTTGGCAGCGTTTTTCAGTAGTTCCAGCCCTGAGGAGTTTGGTTATTTCAGCCGGAGGTTTTGCAGGAGGATTCAGGCCCTTTCCTCAGCATGTTTCTTGAGCTTCTGCGCTGTTCCTGGAGGCACAGCGTTTTTGTAGGAGGAGGGTTTCTGGGGGCGATTTTCGGAGGTGGTCCGTTTGGTAAATGGTTTCTGGGTTTTGTCCGGAGCAGCGAGTATAGGTGATCTGTAGATTTTTAGCTCATTCCGGCAAGGGGATCAGCCCCTAGCTTCAGTTCATTCCAGCAGCAGCAGTTTACGGCAGTTTCTTCCAGCAGCTGGGATGCAGTTTCTGTGGCAGCCATTTCCTATTTTTCTGAGAGGATTCTTCACTTGCCTTGAGCAAGGATAGGTGCACTCATTCTGATTGTCTTGTATTCCTATCTATGTATTCTCAGATTAATAAAATGGCTTAGTGTTCTGGCATTCTATGTGTACTTGTCCATTATCTGGTTCCAGCATTTTGTTTTATATATCTGTCTGGCATATTTCCGTGTATTACTGGTTATTTCCTTTTGGGGATATTACAGTGGTATCGGAGCATAATTCTGGCTCAGCCTGTGGTCTATGACATCAGAAAAGAGATCATACAGAGCAATAGCAGTTGCAATACCAAAAACGCAGTTGGAAAAAGGGCCAAAATATAAAGGGTCAAATTTTGAAGTTTGGAATTAGAAGAAACGTTTTCTGGGTTTTTCTGGGTTTTGGACAAGGATCACCTTCCCAAATTCTTGGAATTTTCTGAGTAGTTTTCAGTGGGTAAATCGAAGGTCGAAGTTAAGCAGCAGTATGGTTTTGCAGCAGCCGTGCAGTTTCTGAGGAGCCTGTAGGCACCTAGCAGAAAATGCCAATGGCAGGTGGTGACGATTCGAGGAGATGGGGGACAGCAGTACAGCGAGAGATAGATCTGGCTCGGATGGTTGGCATTTTTGCAGAGTATCAGGCTTTCGGACCGGCGTTCATGAAGGCTCTCTCATTCAGAGATTATGTTCAGGTCCAGTATGGCATTAGATTCCGTGATCATCACCAGGGGCACAGGCACCACCGTGATGACCACCGCGCAGCTAACAGATTTCATTTGCCCACGTTTGATGGCTCATCAAACAGTTCGGCAAAGTCCTAGGTGGAGAAGCTGGACATCTATTTTCAGCTTAACCAGATGACGCAGTCAGAGGCCATTAAGGTGGCAACATTGCATCTGGATGGTGAGGCCCGGGATTGGTGGTTCCATGGGATGGTGACACTCGGGCATTCTACAGTGACGACATATGCCGAGTTTACTCGGAGGGTGGTAGAGCGCTTTGACAGGAGGGATCCGGAGCAGCATTTTGGTGAGCTGACCAAGCTCAAACAGACTGGGAGTGCAGAGACATACATTTCAGACTTCTTGAGGATTTCGGTGATGGTACCTGATTTATCTGCAGCTCGGATGGTTTGCATGTTTGTGGAGGGGCTGTCAGAGCCACTTCGTGGCCTAGTCCGGTCGAACAGACCGGCTACCCTTCAGGATGCCATCAGCCGGACTCGGGACTTACAGGATGTCTTACCCAGGACTCGGACACCTTATCCCCAGAGACGGGCCTTCCAGCCTAAGGGTAAGGACACGAGGGCTCCGCCTCCCAAGGCGAATCCTAGACGAGGGCAGTTTGATGATGAGGCCAGGAGAGAGCCGAGGAGGAAGCGGTTGTGCTTCACTTGCCAGGAGCCATGGGCACCAGGACACAGGTGTGCGACAGGGAAGGCACACTTCATTGAGGTCTTCTCCGAGAGCAGTGGAGAAGAGGATGAGGGCACACAGGATTGCAGGGAGTTCGAGGATACACCTAGTGTGACACAGGACTCACCATCATTAGAGTCTTCCTTGACCGTGCCGGTTGATATCGTAGTGGAGGAGGTAGAGCCTACCCCGGTAGAGCCATCCATTGAGGTGATGACTGGAGCCATGTCCGAGTCTTCGGGTGGTAGCAGCACACGACAGATGGGTGAGGTATCAGGAGATATATCCACTATCGATGAGGCACTAGGAGATACAGAGGTATCGGATGATGGTCGCAGACAGCGGTATCATCGGCTTCGGACGGACCTTCGAGTTTTGAGGGAGAAGGCCGCGTCAGTACGGGAGACCATTTTGTTGCAGGACCAGGAGCTGGAGGGTATGAGAGTGACTTGTGCCAAGTCGGCGGCCAAGTTGGTCCGCATTGGGGAACAACTGGATTCCCTGATGGTACAACCTGAGGGCACATTGCAGCATCAGATCATTCCCCTTCAGGTATGCATGGATGGGACTAGTAGTGTTGTTGGGTCATCTCTTTCCGTTGGAAAGAGAGAGGCAGAGCCACCTAGTCAGATCTCATATGTTGACTTGGATAGTGGTATGAGACGATCAGAGTTGCACAGGGTACAGCAGCCACGTGTTGAGGTTGGATGGCGAGAGATTTTGAGTTGGTACTCGGTGGAGCGGACTATGGAGATAGTGGTGGACCCAAGTGCAGTTCAGCAGGAATTCCTAGGTGTTGAGCATACAGGGACCCCAGATTGGCATTGGGATCCAGGTGGGATCACCTATCATTTCCCAAGCAAGTCGGCTGACTATGCCTTGGAGAGTACAGTTGGCCTAGTAGCAGAGCATGTGCAGTTTGGGTCAGCTCCAGTGGCCAACCAGTTTATGGGTAGACTCCCTAGGTTGTTTTGGTATGACACTCGTACACGGGATCACGGGGTGGTCAACATACCTTGGCAGGAGTTTGTCGGAGGAGGTGGCATTGGCAGGCCACTAGATGGCACCTTGTATGGGGCCAAGGATTCTTCACCTTTGTGTGGGACACAGAGGACGCAGCAGAGCCGAGCAGTGGTGGTAACACTACTGACACATAGGGAGATTCACTTCTCGGACCCCTTGAGGAGTATTTGGAGTGATGATCCTTTCATCGGCAAGTATAGTGGTATGGCGGTGGAGACGATGTTACTGGTTGATGGTAGTCGGACATGTAGAGACATAGCTCTATGTCATCACATCCAGGGATGTGTGGGAGCCTCTAGCATTGAGCAGTGGATTACCGGTGGACATGGAGTAGCATGGTGGTGTGCCATAGTGCGTGGGATTGCATTGGGGAGTAGGAGTATCCTACATCACATTGAGAGCATACGGAGAGTGACCGATGCATGGACACAGTCAGGGCGCGAGAGGGTACAGGGTGCTACAGCAGCAGCACATGGTATCCAGCAGCATACCGAGGTATGCCTCAGTGTGCAGTGGCATGTTGAGGAGTGTATGGATGATCAGTGGTATGCGAGGGCATACGGTGCTACACAGCAGAGTCTTAGAGCATTGCTTCCAGAGGGACTCATGGACAGGGACTTCGGGCTTACCTTTGGGAGTAGTTCACCCAGGGTCGTTGGAGAGACGGAGGAGCGATACTTGGCAGTATCTGTGGGGACTCACACACCTGACTCGCTTCGACATCCCTCACAGGTACAGTTGATTATGTTTTCGATCTTTGGCACTTTGGGCGTGAGCAGCAGGGTATGCGTGGTTCACCCAAGATATTTGGATGACACTCAGTACACTAGACGAGAGACATCTCAGCGGTGGCACTGGGTTGGTGTGCCAGTTGACAGCCACAGGTCGGGGGATGAGATGATCCGTTGCAGAGGTGGTGCATCAGTGATCACTGAGCCTATGCTTGGGGAGCAGGTCATGGGGGAGACATGCATCATTTTTCCCTCAGGGCATGTCGAGATCATGCATGAGCAGAGGATACGGGGTGCAGCAGAGGTAGTATCCCAGTATGTGTCTGGGCTCCAGACACTGTACCGATACTTCGTCGAGAGGGTGGATATGCAGCTAACCGCAGGGTCAGTCATTGAGGAGGAGCAGTCAGTTGCATTGACATCGAGTACCGTGACAGCAGCTACAGATCCATATCCTCTGGAGATGTTGGAGGTAGATGTGATAGTTTGGCAGTGGGAGATGATTACGGGCTGGCGGCAACATCCCAGGCATGTTCCATATACCGTTGTCGTTGCTACATCAGATTCTTCTTCTAGGATGGACTGGCGGGAGATCATGAGTTGGTACCCTCTAGATGGTACGATATTCTTCGTAGGGAGCGCAGTCGAGCAGGGGCCCTTGGACATGACAGAGGTTATAGATTCCAGCTGGCAGGGCGGCACAGGACATCATTTCTTCAGCACTCCATCCCGATTTCAGGAGAGCATGATCGGCTTGGGATTGAGTCACAACTGGGATTGGAGAGAGGTGATGAGTTGGTATGCAGTTGGAGGAGCAGCATATGCAGTTACAGGTACAGCACAGCAGGAGCCCGGGAGCATTGATGCTTGCTGGTGGGCTTCACCTCTGAGAGCATCAGCTATTGCCAGAGACAGTGGGCAGCCTGAGCCGTGGGACTTGGGCAATGATTGGCCATGGTGGCATTGGGATCCGAGAAGATTGTTTGTTGACTGGGACAGAGAGAGATCAGTTTGGCATTCCGGCATTGAGGGATCTGTTCCGAGAGATTTGACACAGGTGCATAGTAGCACCCAGAGGTTGGTATGGGATCCAGGCATTGGGTCTCAGATGCGGCGGGCCAACAGAGTGGCCCACATATTTCGATTGCTTGAGGGCAAGCAATCTTGGGGCGAGAGGTCTGTAATGTTCCCATTTTTGGTATCACCCGTGACAGGGCTAGGAGGGACTTCCAGAGTTAGGAGCAGACAGGTCACATGTACAGATTGGTGCTATCAGTGGGCTCAGGAGCTTTTCAGAGGAGTTTTGAGGAGTTTTCATGGTGTCTGGAGGCATTCGCTTGATATACTCCATCATCCGAGCAGCTTGGCTTTCGTTCCGATGCATTCCGATAACTTTCGGAATTTTGAGTTATTTATGGGCTTAACTCAGCTGATTATGCTCAAGGTGGCATTCCGGGAGGAATATACGACGGAACACCTTAGTGTAATAGCTCATCGGAACCGGGACGAGGAGACCTACACGATGGGATAGTTAGACAGAGATTTCAGTGACCGGAGGAGGCGTGGTAGCCAATATACCCTTTTCTGCATTAAAAAGGAATATTTTATAATATTTTAATAAAAGGGAAAAGTGCTCCATAAATAAAATAATAATAAAAGAATGCTCTAGAAGGCTCCAAGGGATCTATAAAAGGAGGAGAGCTATCTCATTTGGGCATGCATGATTTGATATTGATATTGAGAGCTAGACTTCTGTCTGCTTCAGCACGCCGGTTGTTTAGTCGGTCTGCAGCACTGTTTAGTGCAACCGAGTGTCTCCGTTCGGAGATCTCACCCTTAGCCTCGGGGGACTTCGAGTGCCTGCCCTGGTAAGGTTATTTTCTTAGCATCACCCTTAGCTTCGGGGGACTTCGAGTGCCTGCCCTAGTAAGGTTATTTTCTGAGCATCATCCTTCAGTTTCAGTGGTAAATTGCAGTAGTTTCTGGTGGAGATTTGGCAGAAGAGATACCCCTTCTTGAGACTGCGCAGATCTGGAGAGCAAGAGATCGCATCCGGCCTTGGAGGACGCGTATCCGAGGAGATATTGCGCATCCACCTAGATGCAGAGATAGTAGCGCATCTAGCATTGGAGGACGCAGATCTGGATAGGGAGGACTCAAATCCAGCAGATCCAGGCAGAGAGGACGCAGATCTGGGCAGAGAGGACCCAGATCCAGTCAGGGAGGACGCAGATCTGATGAGCAGGGTCTTTGTGTGGGGTTTTGGCAGCGTTTTTCAGTGTTTCCAGCCCTGAGGAGTTTGGTTATTTCAGCCGGAGGTTTTGCAGGAGGATTCAAGCCCTTTCCTCAGCGTGTTTCTTGAGCTTCTGCGCTGTTCCTGGAGGCACATCATTTTTGTAGGAGGAGGGTTTCTGGGGGAGATTTTCGGAGGTGGTCCGTTTGGTAAATGGTTTCTGGGTTTTTTCCGGAGCAGCGAGTATAGGTGATCTGTAGATTTTTAGCTCATTCCGGCAAGGGGATCAGCCCCTAGCTTCAGTTCATTCCAGCAGCAGCAGTTTACGGCAGTTTCTTCCAGCAGCTGGGATGCAGTTTCTGTGGTAGCCATTTCCTATTTTTCTGAGAGGATTCTTCACTTGCCTTGAGCAAGGATAGGTGCATTTATTCTGATTATCTTGTACCCCTACATATGTATTCTCAGATTAATAAAATGGCTTAGTGTTCTGGCATTCTATGTGTACTTGTTCCATATTCTGGTTCCGGCATTTTGTTTTATATATCTGTCTGGCATATTTCTATGTATTACTGGTTATTTCCCTTTGGGGATATTACAATTTTTTTGTATACATTGTCACCATAAACAAATTAATAAATAAAGTGAGAAATAGGGGGTCAACTCACTTTAATAAAATGAAGTGCTTCCTAGTAGATGAACGTTGTAACTTAAAGGGGAAGGCCTTGGGGGTCCACACACACATGAGGGAGGCCTCACGTAGGCTCCTAAGGTAACTGCGCAGGTCAAGGAGGAGGTCAAGGACGCAGTTAGGGTTTTTGAGGGAGCTAGCACTATAAAAGGTGGGGTTTTCACTCCATTTGGCATTGTTGATATGATATTGATATTGAGAGCTAGACTTTTGTCTACTTCAGCACGCCGGTTGTTTAGTCGGTCTGCAGCACTGTTTAGTGCGAACTGAGTGTCTCCGGTCGGAGATCTCGCCCTTGGCCCCGAGGGACTTCGAGTGCCTGCTCGGGCAAGGTATTTCCTTCAGTTTCAGTAGGTGATTTGCAGTGGATTTTGGTGGACGTTTTGCAGAGGAGCTGGCCCCTTAGAGTGACTGCGCAGTCCAGGAGAGAGGACGCAGTTTCAGCAGGGAGGACGCAGTCAGTGTTTGTGCAGCGCTGTTGTGGGTGATTTTGTGGTGGCTTCAGCGTATTTCAGCCTTGGGGAGATTGTTGTTTCAGTCGGAGGGTTTGCAAGAGGATTTAGGCCCCTTTCCCAGCATATTTCTTGAGCCCCTGTGTTGTTCCTGGGAGAGACAGCGTTTTCATTGAGGGCTTTATTGGTGGATTTTCGGAGGTGGAGCATTTGCTTCACGGTTTCTGGGTTTTGTCCGGAGGGGTGAGTACAGACAGCCTTCCGATTTTCAGCTCATTCCGGTGAGGGGATCAGCCCCTAGTTCCAGTACATTGCAGCAGCAGCTTTCTACGGCAGTTTTCTCCAGCAGCTAGGACGCAGTCTCTATTGTAGCCATTTCTTATTCTGAGAGGGTCTTCACTTGCCTAGAGCAAGGATAGGTGCACTCATTCTGATTATCTCTTGTACCCATATATATGTATTCTCAGATTAATAAAATGGCTTAGCGTTCTGGTATTTTATGTGTACTTGTTCCATATTCTAGTTCCGGCATGTTGTTCTATATAGCTGCTTGTTGTTTGGTCGTGTTCCACCGTTTATTTCCCCCGTTGATAGAATATTACAAAGAAGCGAGATTGAAGAAGAAATTCTTCCAGAGAGGGGAGAATCCTTGGTGGTAAATAAGGTCCTGTTGAAGCAAGCCAAAGAGGTCACTGAGCCTGCACAAAGGAAGACTTTATTTAGGAGCATATGCAAAGTCCAAGGGAAATGCTGCCAGCTAGTCATTGATAGTGGCAGCACAGACAATATGGTTTCCACTGAGGTAATAGAAAAGTTGAAGTTGAAGACAAGGGAGCATCCAACTCCCTACAGGGTGTCCTGGCTGCACAAAGGGCACCAGCTGGTTGTAAAAGAGCAGTGTGAGATAGAGTTGCAAATGGGAAAATATAAAGATAAGGTCCTGTGTGATGTAATGCCCATGGATGTGTGTCATATACTGCTGGGTAGGCCTTGGCAGTTTGACAGAGCAGCAGTGCATGATGGCAAGAAGAACACTTACAAGTTCTTCAAAGATGGGGTACATCATACGTTGATTCCCATGGAAGAAGGAGAGCCATCCAGTAGAGTGATTGATCCAAAGACCTTGTTGCTGAGCGGGAAAGAATATCTGCAGCAGATAGAAGAAGAAGAGGTAAGCTTTGCTTTAGTTTGCAAGCCTAAAGTAGTTCTTACTTCTACAAAGATTTCTGATTTACCAGTAGAGATACAAGAGATGTTAGACAATTACTGTGACATCGTTGTGGATGATTTACCTAATGAGCTGCCACCTGTGAGAAAGATCAGCCATCAGATAGATTTTATCCCTAGTTCAAATCTGCCAAATAAGGCAGCCTACAGAATGACTCCCAAGGAAAATGAGGAAATCAGGAGACAAGTACAGGAGTTGGTGGACAAGGGGCTGATCAGAGAAAGTTTGAGTCCATGTGCAGTACCAGCAGTATTGAGCCCAAAGAAAGATGGAGGTTGGAGGATGTGTACTGATTCCAGAGCAATCAATAAGATCACAATCAGGTACAGATTCCCTTTGCCCAGAGTTGAGGATTTGATGGACTGTTTGAGTGGTGCTAAGTATTTCTCAAAGATAGATTTGAAGAGTGGATACCATCAGATTAGAATAAGAGAGGGTGATGAGTGGAAAACTGCCTTTAAAACAAATGAAGGACTATATGAATGGATGGTAATGCCTTTTGGGTTGTCAAATGCACCAAGCACTTTTATGAGACTTATGAATGAAGTATTGAAAGAATTCATTGGTAAATTTGTGATAGTATATCTGGATGATATATTAGTTTTCAGCAGAACTAGAGAAGAACATTTAAGGCATCTTAATCATGTTCTGAAGAAGCTGCACCAAGAGAAACTGCTGATAAATTTGAAGAAATGCTCATTCATGAAGAAAGAGTTGGTGTATTTGGGGTTTGTTGTTTCTGCAGAAGGATTGAAGATGGACCCAGAAAAGGTTAAGGCAATTGTGGAGTGGCCTTCACCCAGGAATGTCTTTGAGGTAAGAAGTTTCCATGGACTTGCTAGTTTTTACAGGAAGTTTATAAGAAACTTCGGTAAGATTAATGCAACCATAATTGAGACAATAAAGAAGAGAAAATAGCCATTTAAGTGGACTACTGAAGCAGAAAGAAACTTCAAACTTTTGAAGCAAAAGATAACGGAGAAGCCTGTTTTGATTCTGCCTGATTTTACTAAACCATTTCAAGTAAAATGTGATGCCAGTGGAGAGGCCATTGGAGCTGTGTTGAGTCAGGATGATAGGCCTGTGGCATATTTCAGTGAAAAGCTGAATGACACTAGAAGAAAGTATTCCTCTTATGAGAAGGAATTCTATGCAATTGTTCAGGCACTGAAGAAATGGAGACATTACTTGATGTCCAGGGAATTTGTATTGTATTCTGACAATCATGCTTTGCAGTATATTGTACAGCAACCCAAGTTGAAACATAAGCATGCTAAATGGGTTGAGTATCTCCAAAGTTTTAATTTTGTTTTGAAACATATAAGTGGCCAAGCCAATAAAGTAGCTGATGCTTTGAGTAGGAGACATTTGCTTGTTCAAGAGACTAATTTTGAAGTTGCAGGATTCGATTTTCTCAAAGAATTATATAAAACAGATCCAGATTTTAGAGAAGCATTTGAGGCATGTAGTAACCCTGTTTTGACAGATAGAAGTCAGTGGCTGGACTATTTCCTGCAGGAGGACTTGTTATTTAGAAAGAATCAACTGTGTATACCAAAATGTTCCATGAGAGAAAATTTGATCAAAGAAAAGCATAGTGGTGGACTTGCTGGACACTTTGGTACTGATAAGACTTATGAGCAGCTGAGTCACTTTTATTTCTGGCCCAAGATGAGAACAAAAGTAGATAAGTTTTTGAAGAGTTGCAAGATCTGTCAGTATGCTAAAGGAAGGAGCCAGAATACAGGATTGTACACTCCCTTACCTATTCCAGATAAGCCTTGGGACATGGTGAGTATGGATTTTGTTCTAGGATTGCCCAAGACTCAGAGAGGGAATGATGCAGTCTTTGTTGTGGTGGATAGATTCTCCAAAATGGCACATTTTATTCCATGTTACAAAACTAGTGATGCCACCCATGTTGCTAACTTGTTCTTCAAGGAAGTTGTTAGATTGCATGGGTTGCCCAAGAGTATTGTTTCAGACAGAGACACCAGATTTGTGGGGCACTTTTGGAGGACACTGTGGAAGAAAATTGGTACCAACAAGATTTCAAGCTCGGTATCATCCTCGGTGATGGACAAGCGGGGTTGTGAATAGGAGTACGGGAGAATTTTGTTGAAGTCTTGTGGAGAAACATCCCAAGCATATGTTATATGTTATATGTAGGAGTCAAATGTTATTGTATAAAATTGTAATCCCTCGGATGTAGAAAAGAGAGGAGAGAGCAAGAGGGAAAAAGAGAGATTTATGCAATGAACTCTGTGTATGGAACAATTGCTTCCGGTTGAATAAAAAATCAAGTCTTGTTGATTTCCAAACTGCCTGCATTTATAATTGTGAAGAATTGGTTAACTGCGATGCAATTGTGTAATGGTAATTCCATTCTCTGTCCTTGAATTCCCTTAATTTATTCGAATAAACTCTGTTAAATCCGCGCTACCCGCAGGCGAGTTTGTGCAGAAGAAGTGTGGCAGTGACAATGTTGGATAGCTAGATTTCCCGCTTCGTAAAGAAATAGAGGCGTTGTTTTCGAACTGGAACCGTAGTCTGGATGCGAGTTAAATGAACAAAGGAATAACATAACCCCGCAATTACCCTGGTCGATCACTGTAGCAAAACCGCGACTGGTTTTGAAAAGTGGGTTGCCCATATCGCACCACCTTTGGCGTATAGGCGGTATTCTCCGGTCGACGAGCGATTCCATAGACCTGTTGACACGTGGCGAGGCGGACCCCGTAAAACCACCAGTTAACCTGTGCCATCGCCCGTTATCCCTCGCACCAGGACGCCGAGCGATATTGCCCAAAACCGTTGATCTGGGCAAGAGCCATCGGACAGTGTTCGGCTGACGAAGATGCACGAACGATAACCAAGGTGCGCGGACGATAAAAGAGGTACGGTGCACGCATTTGATTGGTTATTGATACATATATATATAGGTGGGCCCGGAGCAAAAGCTCTATTATAAAGTTTTGTTTCCAAAGCATGGAGTATTAATATAAGGTCCGAAGGTTTATTACATAGTATTTGCTAAACAGCGCGTTGGGTATACATGTAAAGTGTGAAGGGTTAACCATTGGTTATAAAGTTCGGAGATATATGTATAAGCTGGGAAATATAATATAAACATTCGAGAGCTGTTTATAAGTTATTTGTCGATTTCTTTGAAATTGATAAATAAAACAAAAAGGAATAGACCACGTGAAGAAACCCAGACAAAGCCATGTCACCGTTGACGACTCTCGCGTGAAAATCCTTTCGAGGCGTTGTTGCGTGGGCTAGGACACATGCATCCTCCAAGACGCAGAAATCATTTTGGGAAATTCCACCCGGAGACAATTTTATTAAAATAATTAATTATTTTCAATGGATGCCTAGGTCTAAACTTAGGAAATAAAAATAATTAAAGGGTATTAATGAAATTGGGTGTGAATCTTCTAGAAAAAGATGGAGATCGAGTCAAGATGATATGAGCCATTGATTAGGAGTTAATTTGGGTTGTTGAATGTTCAACGAGAAGATTATAAGAAGAGGCTCGATGGGCACTTGGAAGATACGTCGAATTGGAGATCAAGAGTTCGATTTCTCAAGAGAGCAGCGCAGCTGTTGTCGAAGGAAGATCGAGGAGATTTCTTGCAGTGAGGGGCAGGGATAGTGACTGGTGGAAGTTTTCCTAATCCAGTGAGTACAACGCAGAGGAGGCAGAGAGAGATCCAAAGAGGCAGTGCAGAGCCACGATGTGGTAGTGCAGAGACTGAGAGGAGATCCACAGTTCTGTTGAGGAGCAGTCCTGATCTAGTGTCGGGAGTCGGGGTGTGAGACCGGAGGGTCAGAGATCTGAGCATCCACCCAGCAGATCGATCAGCCAAGGGAGTGATGTAGTCCATACGAGTTGTGATGCAGAGACAGCGCAGTGACTACGCAGAGGCAGCGTGGGGCTAGCCATTCAAAGGTTGGATCAGTGTCGGATCGCCAGTGATAGTGTGACGTTATTTCTCACTAACTTTCTGCCAGTTATATTCACTATATCGGATTGCTAGTAAGGCATCCAAGATTGTATTCAGAAAACAACTGCATAATAATATAAACCCTCAGTTGTTGCAGCGGTTTTCCCGCATTGGGTTTTTTCGGGGACATTTGTCCAAAAATAACGGTGCCCATTGTGTATTTATTTCTTTCCTACACTGTGTATTTGTTTCCACAACATTTTTATATTTGTGAAGACTCCAATGTGTTAGTTTCGTTATTTACAATAGCAAACAATAAATAATTTTGTTCAATTATATAACCAAGTAGAAGAAACTTAACCAATTGTTGTAGAAGGATTCCAATCATGGAATTTTCACAGTTAGCAGCATTAAGAACTGAGCAGCGCAGAGCAGAGTTGGCAACAGTGCAGAGTCAGCAGTAGCGCAGAGGCTTCAGTGACAGCGCAGAGGCTAGCAGCAGTAAGAACTTGGTTGACAGATCCATCAGACTGAACACAGTTGGTTCAATATGATGGACATCTCTCAGTTGCAATAGCAACAAATGAGAGGGAGTTGCGGATGTTGCAGTGGTAGCAGCAACAGCGTTGCAGTGCAGATGCAGCAGTTGACAGCACTTCAACAGGGTCAACAGCAGCACAGAGTTAGAGCAGTGTAGTAGTTGGTGGGTAGCAGCAACCAGACATCAGCAGCGCAGCTGGGATGGTGCAGAAGTCAGACTGATACTTCAGGAGGTTGCAGCACTAGACACATTCCTCACTAAGAGGGAGTGTTGATTTGTGTAACATCAGATGTGTTCTAGCCTCGAGATTTTGCAGAGAGGCTAGGATACATGCATTCTCCAAAACCCAGAAATTGTTTTTGGGAAATTCCATCCAAAGATGGCTTAATTAAAATAATTAATCATTTTTAATGTATTCCTAAGTCTAAACTTAGGAAATGTGATTAATTAAAGTGTATTAATTAAGTCGGAAGTGAATCTTCTAGATAAAGAAGTGGATCGACTCCCAGTTCATCTTAGCCTTTGATTATGTTTTAATCTTGGTCGTTGATATGTCAACGAAAGATTATAAGAAGGAGCTCAATGGGCATTTGGAGAACACACCGAGTGAGAGAGATCTAGAGATCGAATTCTCAAGAGAGCAACGTAGTAGTTAACGGAGAGAGATCAAGTGATTACTTTGCAGTGAGGGGGAGGGATAGTTGGCCGGAGGAAGATTTTCCTAATTCGGTGAGTCCATTGCAAAGGAGGCGTTGAGAGGTCCAGGGAGGCAGCGCATTGCCACACAGAGGCAGCGAAGTGCTTCAGAGGGAATCCGTAGTTTTGTTGGGGAGCAGTCGAGATCTAGAGTCGGAAGTCGGGGTGTGAGATCGTAGGGCCAGAGATCCGAGTTTTCAGTCAGCAAACGATCAGCTAGAGGGGTGATGCAGTTCCTAGAGGTTGTGACGCAGTGACAATGTAGTGACTGCACAAGGGCAATGTGGGGCAAGCCATCCAGAGCCCGGATCAGTGTAGGATCGCCAGTGAGAGTGAGATATTTTCTCACTACCTCTTTGCCAGTTTATTCTCTGTATCGAATAGCCAGTGTGGGCATCCAAAGATTTGTATTCAGAAAAATACTGCATAGTAATAAAACCCTCAGTTGTTGCACCAGTTTTCCCATATTGGGTTTTTCCGGGGACATTTGTCTAAAACTAATGGTGTACATGTGTGTGTGTGTTCATTTCTTTCTTGTGCAGTATTTTGTTTCCGCAGTATTTTATGTTGTGAAGGTAGTTGATTTTATTTCGATATTTGTTGTGTAACACCGTAAATAACTTGTTCAGTAATTAACGAGTAGGAAATATTTAATCAGCTGCTGCAGTAGGGATTCCGATTTAGGAATTTTCACTCTTTGTAGCAACGACTAAATGTATGCTGTCTGGAATATATGTTCTTTCAAACTGTGTCAATTGACTAGGACAAAAAACTTTTGGCCTACTGTAATAGTTATTTGAGGCTCTCGGTTCTTTCTTCTTACTTAAACACTAAGATATTTAAGACTTTGACCTTATAGTGTGTTAATTCAACCTCCTTTGCAACAGATCTGAAACGTCTGAATTTGAGCTGGTTGGCTTATTCAAGCATATCATTGTCCTCATCATTATATATCTTGTCATACCTTGATCTCTTTGGATGTGAATTCTCATTATTAATATCTGAAGCAACCTACTTGACTTTCCTTTCCCTTTCAGGAAACTTGTCTTGGTAGTGACTGAACTTTTGACAATGGTAACATCGAAAGTTCGAAAAACCTTCTTCTTTTCATTCTAAATGAGAGCATGACTTCTACCTGAATTTTTCTTTTGAACATTATCAAACTTTCTTCTTATATGGAACTCATATTTCAATAATATTCCAGCAGTTCATCCACAGAAATCAAGGCGTCATCGCACATATTTCAAGGGCATTTATTGCTTCCAGTTCAGGCATAGAAATCAAGGCATCACTGCACATATTTCAAGGGCACTATTGCTGCCCGTTCAGGCACAAAAATTGAGGCTTAACTGCACATTTTTTGAGGGCATTTATTGCAGTTCAGGCACAGAAATCGAGGTGGTGAAAGGGCACAGTTTTCAAGATGAGTAATGTATTTATTGCTGAAAAAATTTGCTGGAAACTCATTTTTTTTCTGTGAGGCTATAATAAAATTTACTCTCTCTACTAGCTTTCCCTTCAGGATTTTTCCAAGGGCAATGCCCAAAAAAATTGTCTTCTATGTGATTGATTTTCTAAGTTTCCTCTCAGTATTTGAAGTAAATAATTCAATAAGTTCAGATGAATATGCATTTATGAATAAGCATTAAATTGAGAAAAAATTATTGAAATTGAAAACCAGTGATTGGGTCAAATTAAAATTTTCAAACACATCAAAATTAAAGGTGATTCTTAATTTGTTAGCATATAATATTCACTTTGTATAGGGAATAAAGACGAAAATTATTAAAGGTCATATCAGTCAAAGCTTCTGTCAGTCTTGAGTTATGTAGGATGGATGAAATTAAAAAGTTCTAAGAATAACAAAAAATATTGTCTAAACAGATGTGTGGATGCACAAGATCTCATGAAAATCAAATCATGTATGTGTAATATATTTTAATGAAAGATATAGTTTTCATGTCTAAATTTTTGCAGCATGTTTTCAAGCAAATTTTACATCTCGTTACCTCACTGTGATGTTTGCATTCCAACATAAACATGTATTATTTGGAAAACAGGATATCATGAGCCTCTTTTCACCCAAATTATATTCAACTTCTTCATGAATGATTGATTTACTTATTTCAACCAAAAGGAAACTACAAATTAACCAGTCACAAAAAGAATATTCTAGAAAAGATTTCATGTCCTAGACTGATGTGTCAATCCAAAACATGTAATTCAAATATTGGAACAGTTAAAATGATAGATCCCTTACAGTTCATATCTATTGTTTTTACTGTCAGCAATAGATGGATAACTTCCCATTGGAATGATTCGATATCTTTCATAATTGAATCAAGGAATAACTGCACGGATATATTCTAATTTCTTCACTTACGGAAAATTACATGGCACATTCTTTACATATTTTTTAAACAGCAAAGAAATCAAAATACTTATATTGGCCCTAAAATCAATACACTTGTAAAGCACATCATATGGAGATAGCCAACATCAGAGAGAATCAACAGCTTTGAGAAAATATGTAAGTTAAAAGAAACACGAGCAATCAGAAACTAGACATCAACAATTGATTTCATATTGTCATATACATAAAATAAGAGGGCTTGCTACTCATCACCAGAGCATCAGCATAAGCTAAAGTGGTTAACAAGAAGTAAATGTGTTGCGCTATGAAGAAATAAATTAGGACAGGAAAAACTAATCAATGAGAGAAAATCTACCTACATTCTCCAAATATTCGAAAGCAACTAAATAAACTTTGACAATTTAAGAACACAAAAATACGTAACACTTCTGAAGGGTTTTTCTTGAGAGTAAATTAATCTGTAGAACGAATGTTACAAGGAAACAATTAACAACTAGTTGCTGACTTATTTCCTACAAATTCCTAAAATGATGGCAAAATTAATATTAGCGATTGAATAATGTTTTATTTGCAATGCCCTTTTAGGATCAAAAGAAGAGGCTTGTAATGCAAATTGAAAGTATCATTGTGGACACAAATATATGGTGACTTAAGCACCCTGTCCAGCATTATGAACTTTCAAAAGGCGACAAAATCAACTAATTTAAAATGACAGTGTTTAACTTTTTGAGGCTTAAGGAATAGAAAGAGCAACAAAGAATAAAAGGATAAATATAAGAAGAAAAAGTGATTACATGTTGAACATTGTTTTCCATGATGTCAAGATGAAAAGGAGATTAGACCACTCCAAACCAAATAGGTTAAGTGATTTTGAAATAAAGCAAGCTAAACAGTATCTACAACCAGTGTTCCACAAGGACGTGTCCCCCAGGGTTGTTGAGAATTTAGTAGGGTAGTGTTTAATTCAATTCTCTTACTTGATAACTTCTTGTGTTATACTTGTTATACTTCTTTCTCTTAGATCTTATCTTCGTTAGCTTATTGTGTCTTTCATCAAGTCAATTATCAAAACACAAGAGACACAAATTTTTAGGCTCTTCAAGCCAGGGCCATAACCTCTCCCTCTTGGAGAGGAAAACCTGAAAATAATTCTTCTTATCTATCTTCAATTATTAAATTACCATGACCATGACATAGACCTTTGACACAAGTATGCCTCCAAGACCTTGTCACTACTCTTTCTTGCCTCCTTATGCTGATCTCCTTTTTCTACACTTCTTTGCACTGACCGTAGGAAAGCTCGGTTCCTAGAGAATTCCTTTCCTTCTAGCCTCGGCCTCCTCTTTCACAGTCTTCTTACTAGACCCGAAATTACTAGCCCAATCTGTAACTCTTCATATCCTTACTAGCTTATCTTTCTTCTACGCATTGTTCCATCCACTTGAGCATAGTCCTATCTTCTTGGCCTTCCTCCCTTTTTTGCACCCAGAAACACACTCTTTCTTGCACTATACTCTCTGAATATGACATGGCAGATTGGACCCAAAACAGAGGTAACTTATCCCTCCTTTCCTTCGTTGTTCGGACTTCCTTTCAACGCATCAATTGTACCCTTAACTCGTACTTAAACTTCAGAGCTTATTCGGATTTTATCCGAACTAATTGGTAAAATGAGGCCGCAAACTTGTCTATATATAGGGACAGTCTTCCCCTCTCTAGGCCGACATGATCAACTGTTAGTGAGCCGACTCCTTCCAGCAACTTCTAGGCCGACTTGTTCAAGGGCATCTGTATCACATTTGAGCCATCTTCCATGAGCATATTGACAAGGTCTTGATGCATACTTTTACATCAATAATCGTCCTTTACATGTGTAACAATTCTTCATATACATGACTCTAAATTATACATTTATGACAAGATGACAACCCCTAAAGACATCGAGAACAAGTCTTTGACCTATAATAAAAACTTCCTTGCTCATGAAACCCATGATGCAAGTATTACAAAATACATTTTATTATCTTTGTCTTCCTCATTACATAAATTCATAATTACTAGTCATTATGAAGAGCGAACCTAGTTACACTTTTCAACACTCCCTCTTAACTAGGCAGGTATTCATAATGGTACATGGTCACTCTCAATCTGAAGAATCTCATAAGAAGAATTCGATTGGTAATCAATCTGTTATAGCATCATATTAACTAGCATTGTTACAGTGCAAGGCCTTGACTAACAGCTCCATCTCTCCACAAGACCATGAGCTACAATTTTGGCGAGACCAATGATTATAGACACCTTCATCATTGTCTCCAAGGTACATACTCCACACGAGTGTTCAACGAGTATGACCGATTAGGACTATTCTTATCGGGATAGCTAATCCTCAAAGAATATTCGTCCCTTCACGACTACTCTTTCCATGGACACCCTAATACATCCCAAAAGAGTATCGAATGCCAGATGATTACCCAATCCCCCATTTTTTCTTCTAGGTGAAAACCAGAATGATGTGTCTATCTATCCCTCTTATTTAAGGAGGACATAACCATTCCCATAAAGGAATGTTCTCAAGCTCCCTCTTATCCAATGACTTGTCCAAGCTCCCGAGGACTTGCTTCCAAGCTCCCTCTTAGCCAAGGACTTATCCAGGCTCATAGGGACTTGCATAGATCACCCATCACTTTCATCCAAGAGCCATGTTCTCTATCAAAAAGTGATCTATCAGTCTTTTCATTTGATCTAGCTTTATTCCATGCTGTTTTCCTTTGAACCATTCTTCTTCCAAGAATCTTTCATCTTGCAATATGTTTATCAAGCTGTGGAAGATATATACTTCCCTTTGGTAGCCCTACATAAGCTCATCAAATATTATTCAATTATACATATGAATAATTAAATCAAGAGTTACCTTAGTGATTATCTTTCACCATGACATCCTTCTTGTAGGCATCGTCCTCCCTTGTTACAGATTGAAACATCTCCTAAAGATATGTATTGTCAAGGGTCCCTATATTTTTCGGACTTCTATCAGAGTCTACATATCTTCCCAAGAGAGCTCCTAGTCAAATCTTCTTAAGCTTTCTTGGATGTTGAATGCCTCTTTCAATGGTTGTGTTTTTCATGATCTGTTCCTTTTTCCTTCTCCACACAATTTAAATTCATTCCCAGGAACTTCCACTGTGCAGTTCCTTGATAATGTACAATCACCTCATTGTGAGAAGATTTACGAATATAGAAAATCTCTTGCCGGTATCTTGATTTACTTGTTTGATTTAATTAACAAGTTATTTCACGAATATTCAATAAAATATCAAAGTAAACACAACCCCGCACGACCTACACACACATACTTCTTCCCTTGATGCCTTTGTCCCTTAGATGCTAGGGCTGCATCCTCCTCCTCTTTCTTAATCTTGACTCCTCTGCTATTGAATTCCCTCTTGGTTATTCTCCTGATATCCTCCTGTCGAAGGATTGCCTACATGTCCCCCCAGTTTGGAAGTTATGCTCTGCCCAAGATACTTTGGACAAAGGTCTCACAATCATCGGTGACTGCATTCAGGGCAGTCCTCACCATGAGTCCATCATCAATAGTTGTCCCCATTGCGATCAGTTGGTCTCAGATAGTCTGCAATCTAAAGAGGAAAGGATCGATCTCCACTCCCTTGTGCATCTGGAACAACCGCATCTGATTCTCTAGAAGCATCTTCCTCTGGACGGAGCTACCTTGATACAACGTGGTTAATGTGGTCCACACCTCGTTTGTCGTCTTCTTCTCGGCAATATGCGGAACCACGTGATCTTTCACTCCATCCATGATCAAGCGTTTAGCCCGTTTCATTGAACTTCTTTAGAGCCACAGCATCATTCGGCACAGTCAGGACGTTCTCTTCATGGTCTCTGATGCCATATTCATCAAGGACTGTCAGGATTGTGGCTTTCCAGATGGCAAAGTTAGACACACCGTCTAACCTATCCTGATATCTCAGTCCATACGGGGCCATCCCTGCTCAAACTATCGAAGCAAGTGCTCTTCTCCCTTCTACTGCTGCTACACTCAGCAAAAAATCGGATCTGGGTTTCTTGATGATAGAAACCCTATAGAGAGTATGCTCACTCTGACAAATGACTTCCCTCCCGGAAATCCGTCACCAATTCTGTTGAATCAGCCCTCTACGACCACTCCTCTTGATCGAATCTCAGATTTATTGTCTAGAAAATCTACTGAGGAACTGTTTCCCCTTACTTTGTCAACCCTGCTAGGCATTCTTCTGCACCAGCAAAAACAATGCCCCACCAGCAACTTCGAAGATCAGAAAACTACACTTCCAACTACGACAACCGACACAACGTCACTCCCTCTTGGACTGCGTCACCCTCTTGAGCCTGCGTCAGCTCAGCGTGAGCTTGACAGGCTCTGCATCACCCTTCTGGGCCTGCGTCACCCCTGCAGGGCCTCTGTGATGTCCCTTTGGTGTTGCGCTGCCTCTTTATGAATCAGTGCAGCTTCAACATTGTTGCAAGCATAGAACATACCATTGTTGTCCTAAAATAACTAAAGATAAGGGTCCGTAATGGTCAACAACCATAAATAGAGAAATTCTTAAAAACAAAATCTATGCAACCAAAAGCCTATATGGGCAATGGTTAGGATCAAGAACAAGACGTTCATACCAAATGTGACAACCAAACCTGACTCACAAATAGAATGACCAAAAGACTTGGAATCAACGTTGCATGAAGCGGGGACGTTTTTTGGAAACGGGGACGCGGAAGCGTCATTTCCAAAAAATCTAGGAAGCGAAGCATCTCGGAAGTGTCTACTATATATATATATATATATATATATATATATATATATATTTTTTTATTTTTTATTTTTTTGCATTTATATTAAAAAAACATCCAAAATACCAAATTAATTGTAGAAGATATGGAAGCATGCATATTTGTACATAAATCAAGATAGATATGACATCCATTGTACATTAATGATTAATTATTTGAGCATCAACCATCTATAATCTAGATTCTTCTCCTCTTGTCTAGCCTTTGCCTCTACCTCGATTATCTAGGGACATTAGTCAAAATTGCCCAAAATTGATCAAACTACTTAATGCAAGCCTTAAAATACGGTAGAAAGAACTTAACATGCTTGATCGATGATTTTGAATTGATTGAAATGTAGTTTTTTGCTAACGACATGACAAAGGAGTTCAACAATTAACACCACCAACACTAGGGTACATATAGGGCTTGGTGCTCTTGATTAATGCTAATCACATACCCTCATACATGATATAATCTAATGAAATGCCACCATACCATTGATCCTGAATTCCTAAAAACTGTTAAGTCTGTTGAATTTTGAATAGGATGTGAAATTCTATTTTCTACATATGAAGTCCGATCAAGCTAGAACCACTCTCAAACATCCCGAGTCATTTCATGGTAATCTTAAAAATTTAAGTAAAATTTTTTCATTTTCATCCTTTTACTTTAAGAATTTAACATTACCATGAGGGAGCATCTAAGAAACATCTAAGGAGGTGAAAGAGAGCTTATATCTTTTTCATCCTATCCCTAACTCAACACTAACCCACCCTCTAACCCAACTAATGTTAAAAATTAAAAAAAATCGTTTTTTTTTTTTTTTCCCTGCGCTAGTCAAATCCGTACAGAGCTGTATGGAACTGCTGGCAATCCATACAAGAAGCGCGACGCTTCCGTATAGGGATCCGCCGTACGAAACGCAGATCCGTCCGTACGGTTCCAAAAAACCAGGAAGCGTCAATTTTTTTTCTGAAACGTGTTTCCGAAATTCCAAAACGTGTTTCAGGGGGCAGATCCCATACGGTTCCATACGGACTACGTTTCGGGGGGCGGATCCCATACAATTCCGTACGGACCGCGTTTCGGGGGTTAGAGCCGGGGGGGGACGTTTCCTGCAACATTGTTTGGAATATAAAGTAATCCATTGAGGATAAAAATAATGATATATTGAATAAATGTATGAGAAAATGATATGGTATGGTTAGAAATGAGGGCTATATATATAGGAGGGATTCTCTTTCATGAACAGTCATGTCCTTTCATAGTTATTATTATTATTATTATTATTATTTATTGGTTTGACCCACTAGGGATTTGAACTTTGAATTAAATGGTTTACATAATACTTCATAACTTGACAATCAACAATTGAGCTACTTCCCGTAGGCAATTTTTATTATTATTATTATTTTATATATATTTATGCTCATAACAATTATATATTTCATGAAATCTTCTTTCTTTATGCTTTGGAAAATTAATCTTTCAAGAATAAATCAAAGGACCTTGGCTCATGCATCTCTTGACCATAAATCTCCACTTAGAGAAAGTCGTTAGGGTTTCTAAGAGAGGCATTTTTGTCCTCCACCCACCTCATCCAGGTTCCTCTCTCACTGACTTCGCCATCATTGACTCCATTTCCCAATTTAGAGAAGGCACTAGACTAACTTGGGGTGATCATTAAAATTATCCCTCTTAAATTTATGGTAACTAGGTTAGGATTAGCCTAAATCTGCATTTAGTAACAATTAGTTGTCCATCTATTATTTCCTTGTTGAGAGGGATTGCATTTAAAAAACATAAAAAGGAAAAATTTAGCATTAATTGCATCTTTTCACCTCAAAAATTAGGATTGATGTCTTCATTTCAATTATTGTCATATGCATTTTCATCCATTTAAAACCATTGTTTACTTAACCCTAGCTTTCGTCCTTCATAGCCTTTGATTCTTTACTGATCCTATCATTCATAGGCTATTTCCTCAAGTTGCTCTATGCCATTGTGTGCCCTAAACCTGCATATCATACAAACCCTAATTTATAAACGCCTTCTTCTGAATTGTAAAGGTCTTAGAGAAGTGTACTTAAACTCTAGGCAACTCTTAACTCATCCGTTCAAGGCTTTTCTGGTATTTTTTCCTTCAATTATTAGACCTTGCATCACCATTGACCTCTCCTTAATTGAATATCTTACTGGTGATCTTTGTAGGCAAGCCTTCCTTGTGAGGGTAACATCTGCCACCATAGCTAAAGAGAAGCCGCCAAGGTGACAGTAGTGGCTCATCTCTTATTTCCATAAGACCTAGGTTGCCTAATAGAACTTTGCACTAGACCTCCTAGATTTTGCAGTAACATGACCATAATTATGGAATCAGCCCACTATGTAACTAAAATAAAATAATATAATAATAAGAGGCTGTTGGCACGGTTGGTATCTTTGGATTTTAAGGGTTTAATTCTGAGGTTGTGTGGTTTATTCTCTCTTATAGCTATTAAGATTTACTACGCAATGGAATTTTGGGCTAGCTGAATCTAATGTGTTGGACTATGTTAATCAGTCAACAAAATTTTATAATGATGTTGTAATTTAATAGAAACAATCTCTTCTTCCAACAGAAAAAGATTGGAATACCATTGAAGAGCTCGGGCATCCAATCATAGCCTGGGTGTAATAGATCTCACATGAACTTCTAGATTTACCATTTGCTTGTAGACACACAGGTAGAATCGCATAGTTTGGACAGCATAATGTGTGAATGCACAGACACTGCTTTGACCACAAAGGCAATTCCATTGGATTTTAGATGCTATGAGAATATTTTAAGATCAAGTTCTCACATGCAAATATCAGGCAATGGAAAAAAGAATTATTATAAAAGGAAACAAGCCACCAAATTATTATTAAGGATACGAAAATTTAGCTCCAGAATGGGTGGCCATTGTATGAAGTAGAAGGCATGCTTGGCCCCATGCTGCATTTATTTCATCCCATTCAACCTGCAAGGAATAAACCACATAATTAAATAGCTTCTTTCAAAACTCTAATCCCTACTACAATTTGAGAATAGTAATATCAAATCATGTTAATAAAGACTATCTCAACCATAAAACAGTAATGGCCTTGCTTCCCACATCAATTATAATCCAAATTAGATGTGTCTCTATGGCATTAGCTTTGATGCTAGATTTTTTGCCTGGTTCACTTTACTGTTTATACATAACATTTTGACCAGTAACTACTTATATTAGAAGACTTCAAGAACTTAGAATGCTTTAACAGATATCTTACAATATCAACTGGAAACGGAGGACCCAAACAAGCACAATAAGGGATTTAGCATGATTTTTTTAGTTCCATTTTCTGTTCTCTATCACATTGGACTTTGCCTTTAGAGGTGAACTTACAGGTATCTTCGGAAGCCGGCCTAATCTAAAGTTGTTTATTGTTCCAAAATCACCATCATGAAAAATATGAAAGGCATCATTGAGTACATTCGTCTGCTTCAATTGTTCAATCTGTATTTGTGTTACTTCAATTTTTGCTAAAATAGCATCTCTTTCTTCCTGGCATATTCCAGAAATGCAGTAGTTAGTAATATCATCAGAAAAGCAAAATTTTATTTGATTTAGCTACGAAATGAAAGAATAAGTAGCATTTGAAATAGCATAGCGTACATCAGTATTAGGAACTACCATAATATCATTAATCATTTCAGCATGCAAATTGAAAATTCTTTGCTAGCATACTGGTTGTGATCTGCAAAGCTGTCAAAAGGATCATCTAGATTCTGGACAGTGTACTTGCAGTGTGTACAGCACAAATTTCTTATTTGGACATCCAGCCCTTCAAGTGGACAATGAAAGGTACTTGGAAGTACACAAAATATTTTCTATTTTTCTATTGTTACCATAGGCTTACAAATCTGAGGTGACAGAAAAATGGTGCATAATACATATATGAGGACTAAGAAAAACAAGAGTACACACACACAGAATATATATATAGAGAGAGAGAGAGAGAGCCCTGTAAGTTTGTATAAGCCCTAAACTGATGCTAAAGGTGTTGATTTTTGGGCAGAATCGGATGTGCTCTAGCTCCGAAACTTTGTGGAGGGGCTAGAACACATGAGATCTCCAAGGCCTAGAAATCGTTTGGAGAATTTCCACCCGGAGATTAAGTTATTCAAATAATTAATTATTTTAATGGAGACCCTAAGTCTAACTTAGGGAAATTAAATAATTAAAGTGAATTAATTTAACATGTGGGTGAGAATGTTCTAAGTAACAAGGATCAAGTCTTTTCTAATCTTAGCCGTCGATTGGAGATTAGATCACGGTCGTTGATTTGTCAACTGAAAAAGTATTAAAGGAAGGCTTGGGGTCAGTTGGAGAACTCACACAGAGTAGCAGCACTTGAGCTAAGTCGAAATTATGGGGCGCAGCTTGTTGAGAATTTTCGAGTGAGCCCAGTGCAGCAAGGGGCAGTTCAATAGTGGGATTTCTGATCCAAGGCCAAGAATACAATAGCAGAAAGACATATCAGCATCAGAGAGCCAACGCAGGCCTAGGAGGGGTGACGCAAGCCCAAGAGCGGTGACGCAGGCCCATCCAGGCTCACGCAGAGCCAACGCAAAGGCTCATGCAGGCCCAAATGGGTGACATAGGCCTAGAGGAGCTAACGCAAAGCCATCAGAGGCAGCGCTGCGGTTTCAGTGGGCCAGATCGAGCTCGTATTCAGCAGATCCAGAAGGGTGACGCAGCCTCAGCGCAAAGCTTGTTGGGGACTGCGTAGGCACTTATGGGATTCTTCATTCTCACGTTGAATCAGCCATAATATCTGTCTCCAGAGATAGAGGTACTTCTGTCGGGATTTTCTCTGTTGGGTAAACCACTACTGGTACCATACCATAGTTTGTATTCAAAAATTTGCATAATAATAAAAACCCTCAAGAGTTGTTGCACTGGTTTTCTCCCATTGGGTTTTTCCGGGGATATTTGTCCGAAAAATCTTGTCTGTCCTTTGTCGAATGTGCTTATTTCTTCAGTACTTGATCTATATATTTGTGTAGGCAGCAGTGTATTTACTTCGATATTTTTCATGTATTATTCAAAAAAATAACTTGTTAAGTTAATAAAACAAGTAGGAGAAGTAAATCAGATTACTGATGTAGGATTTTTGTTTAGTAAATTCAAAAATTTTCACATGGTATCAGAGCTATTGTAGATCAGGGAGAGTTGAAGCCATCAGCAAAGAGACGAAGTTTTTTTCTGCAAGAAGGCAGATGTCCCGAGTGACAGCATAGATCCAGGAAGAGACAGCGTAGCACCAAAGGGACAGCTCAGGCCCAGGAGGGGTGACATAGAGCCAGTCTAGCTGACGCAGAGGCTCAAGCAAACCCAAAAGGGTGATGCAGTCCGAGAGGAAGTGACGCAGAGCCAACGCAGAGGGTTCGAGTCTTCGTCCTTCCAGTTGTTGTGACTGGAAGTGCAGTTTGTTCTTCGAAAGTTCCTAGTCGGGCATTGTCTTGTCGATGCAGAACAGTGTCTAGCAGGTTGTGACAAAGTAAGGGGAAGCAATTCCTCATCAGACTTTCTCGCCAAGAAGTCTGAGATCTGATCAACGGAGTCATTGGAGAGGGACGATTCGACAGCACTTGGTGGAGGATTTCCGGGAGGGAAATCACTTGTCAGAGGGAGCATATTCTCTAGAGGGTTTCTAGCACCAAGTAACCCAGATCCGAGTCTTTTGTTGAGGACAGCAGCAGAAGAACGGAGAAGAGTATACTCTTCGACATCTTTTGAGCAGTGATGGCCTCACATGGATTGAGGGATCAGGACAGGTTGGATGGAGCATCCAACTTCGTCGTCTGGAAGGCCAAAATCCTGTCAGTTCTTGATGAATATCGCATCAAAGATCCTGCCGAGAAGGTTGTAGTTGTTCCTGTTGACGTTGATCTGTTGAAGCAGTATGAAGAAGCGCAAGCAAGGGCCAAGTCCTTGATTATGGATGGGGTCAAGGATCATGTGGTCCCACACATTGCTGAAAAGAACACAACAAATGAGATGTGAACGACATTGACCACATTGTATCAGGGTACTTCTGTCTAGAGAAGAATACTTCTGGAGAATCAACTTCGGTTATTTCATATGCATAAGGGAGAGGAAATCGACCCCTTCCTCATTAGATTGAAGGTGATTCGTGATCAGCGGGTTGCTATGGGGGCCTCTCCTGATGAGGGTCTATTGGTTAGTACTACCCTGAATGTAGTGTCTGAAGAGTGGGAGACCTTTGTCCAAGGCATTTTGGGCAGAGCGACACTTCCAAATTGGGAAGACATATGGGCAGCTATTCGACAAGAAGAGATTAGGAGGATGACCAAGGCGGGCAGCAGAAGCGGAGGAATAAAGATCAAGAAGGAGGAGGAGGAAGATGAAACTCTCGCATCCAAGGGACAGCAAGGGCAGCAGCGGAAGAAGAAGAAGGACCTCTCAAAGGTCAGATGCTTCAAGTGTGGTGAACTGGGACATTTCGCCACACAATGCCCTTAGAAGAAGAAGGGCAAAGAAGATTTGTAGTTCTCTTGAACTTCAAATGAGGGGTAGGATGCTTGAGGTGCCCAAACTCTTGGATCACATAGAAGCTACGTGAGCCGTTAATGACAGTAGCAGGATGACTAGAGTCAGTTGGTGCAAGAGATTATGGAGCCACATTGGCAGAGTTAGGACGTTGAAGACTTGAGCAGCGCAAAGCAGAGGCAGCAGCAGTGTGGCAGCAGCACAGAGGCAGTGCTTACGCACTACAGAGCAGCAGCAATGCAGAGCTCTAGAGGGTCAGCACAGATTAGCAGCAAAGGGTGCTTCAGTATCAAGGTGCACTGAGACTAACTTGTCTGTTAGGATTTTGGGTGATGTCCTTCAGTTGCTTAACTCTCAGCAACTGAGTTGTAGTGCAGCAGTTAGCAGTGGCAGTGCTATGGGCAACATGATGCATCATTTGAGAGGGAGATGCAGTGCAGATGAGGCAGTGACTGTGGCAGAGTCATGGCCAGCAGTACAGAAGGCAGCAGCGCAGTGGATGAAGGGCAACAGGCTGAGCATCAACAATGCAAAGGACAGATGTCGTGGATCAGGGTGATGCTTCAGGTTGAAGTGTTGCTAAAGCACATTCCTCGCTAAGAGGGAGTGTTGATTTTTGGGTAGCATCGGATGTACTCTAGCTCTAAAACTTTGTGGAGGGGCTAGAACACATGAGATATCCAAGACCCAGAAATCGTTTGGAGAAATTCCACCCGGAGCTTAAGTTATTCAAATAATTAATTATTTTAATGGATACCCTAAGTCTAACTTAGGGAAATTAAATAATTAAAGTGAATTAATTTAACATGTGGGTGAGAATGTTCTAAGTGATGAGGATCAAGTCTTTTCTAATCTTAGCCGTCGATTGGAGATTAGATCACAGTCATTGATTTGTCAACTGGAAAATTATTAAAGGAAGGCTTGGGGTCAGTTGGAGAACACACAGAGTGGCAGCACTTAAGCTAAGTCGAAATTCTGGGGCGCAGTTTGCTGAGAATTTTCAAGTGAGCTTGCAGTGCAGCGAGGGGCAGTTTGATGGCAAGATTTTTGATCCAAGGTTGAGAATACAATAGCAGAAAGGCAAATCAGCACCAGAGAGGCAGCGCAGGCCTAAGAGGGGTGACGCAGGCCCAACCAGGCTCACGCAGAGCCAGCGCAGAGGCTCACGCAGGCCCAAAGGGGTGACGTAAGCCTAGAGGAGCTGACGCAAAGCAATCAGAGGCAACGATGGGGTTTCAGTGGGCCAGATTGGGCTCGTATTCAACAGTTCCAAAAGGGTGACATAGCCACACTTAAGGGTGACGCAGTCTCAGCGCAGAGTTTGTTGGGGACTACGTAGGCACCTGTGGGGTTCTTCATTCTCACACTGAATCAGACATAATATCTGTCTCCAGAGATAGAGTTACTTCTGTCGGGATCTTGTGTTTTGGGTAAACTACTACTGGTACCCTAGTTTGTATTCAAAAATCTGCATAATAATAAAAACACGCAAGAGTTGTTGCACTGGTTTTCCCGCATTGGGTTTTTCTGGGGACATTTGTCCAAAAAATCTTGTGTGTCCTTTGTTGAATGTGTTTATTTCTTCAGTACCTGATCTATATATACTATATTTGTGTAGGCAGCAGTGTATTTACTTCGATATTTTTCATGTATTATTCAGAAAAATAACATGTTAAGTTAATAAAACAAGTAGGAGAAGTAAATCAGATTACTGCTATAGGATTTTTGTTTAGTAAATTACTAAATTCAGAAATTTTCACAGAAGGGTGATACAAGGGAACTAGTTTGGATGAAAGACGTGTTTCAGGATCACTTTTAGGAACTTTTCACTTCAGGAAAGTGTCATGATGAAAATTCAGCTGCCATGCAGTTCAGTGATCAAATTGTTCCTGCCAATTTCTCAAACTATGAGAAGTCTTTTTTGTCTCAATTGCTGAGATTTTGGGGTAGCATCATGTGTGCTCTAGCTCCGAAACTTTGAGTAGGGGCTAAGACAGACGAGATCTCCAAGACCCAGAAAGCGTTTGGAGAAATTTCATCCGGTGTAATAGTTATGCAAATAATTAAATTTTTTAATGGGGACCCTAAGTCTAACTTAGTGAAATTAAAAAATTAAAGTGAATTAACTTACACATGTGATGAAATGTTCCAAGTGACATGGATCAAGCTTTCTTTTAATCTCTACCGTTGATTAGAGACTATATCACGGTCGTTGGTTTGCCAACGAGAAAAGTATAAGAGAAGGGCTTGGGGTTAGTTGGAGAAAACACACACATTGCAGAGCACTAAAGCTAAGTCGAATTTCTAGGGCGCGGTTTGCTAAGGAATTCGAAGTGAGTTTGCAGTGTAGTGAGGGGCAGAGATCGGCAAGGAATGATTTGATCCAAGGCCGAGAATACAGCAGCAGAGACAGCACCGTACTAGGGTAGTGCAAAGGCCAACAGGAAGGACGCAGCCCAGCCAAGTTGATGCAAAGGTGTTAAAATTGGACAACTAGGTCCAAACTCCGGGTTGTGCTACTCAAATGACGATCCCAATATTTTTATTGGATTCCTCTTTCGGAGAGGTGTAAGATTGATCTAAATATCATCTCGATCGGATGAGCAGAACATGTACTTTGAATTTATTCCACTTATGTGCTAGGTCGGCCTGGAATATAATACAGACTTAAATGTCTTAAAGAGCGTATCACACACCCCCAAAGATGCCTATATAATGGAGAGACTTGGAGTTCATTATACACACATTGTGTGGAGGATTTTCTTCTTCTTGATGGCGATGGAGCTGCGTTCTTGGTGCTGCGTATTTATGGAGTGTTCTTTGTTTGGGTTGTTCTGGAGTTATGTGTGACACGCTTGGCTGAATGACCTATTAGAGACTTTGCTGGTAGAAGCATCCTGCTGATCGTCGTAACACTACCATTTATTATCTTTGTTTTGGCTTGTCTTCCATCGATCTATTGCTATGTTCTATCTGCTTCAGTATTTTGTGTCCTAATCTGAAATGGCATAGAACTTGTTCTAAACCTAACATGGTATCAGAGCTTTACGAGGAAGACAATGCCCAATTTGGTTGAAAAGCAATCTCTGATCTATTGATTCATCAAGTGCATCTCATCCGGCTGAACAAGGGGGCTTGGAACAGCGTGAGGGAGTCTACCCTAGATAGCGTGGAAGGAGTTGTAGGTGACAGCATATGGTTGAGGCACATTTGTGGGCAAAACAGATCCGAGAAGGGTTGTTTTTAAGGGCTAGCTTGCTGGGCTAGTTGGCCGAGGTGCATATATACAAAACACTGCCATGTATGGGTAGCTGGAAGGCTGAAATGTTTGTGGCCTTGTTTGAAGGCCAAACAAAAGTTTCTGAAGGCTGTTTTAAGGGCTTTTAGGAAGCCGCAGAAATCTGTGGGGCAGCAACAAAAGAACAGAAAAGCGAAGGGTTTATAGGGTTGTTTGAAGTCTGTTTTGGGTGACCGAGTGCAGAATGAGAAGCCGAGGTCCCTATGAAGAAGGTCGCAGCCCTAGGTGAGCGCCAAAGTTTGTTTGGAAGGCTGGAAATAGCCCAAACGTCAGTACATAAGAGCAGCCTCTCAAAGAAAGGAACCCGCAGCAAATCTAAAGGCTAGACGTGGAAGAGGAGAACTGGTTTTATCTCCTTCAGGGCCGCAGAAGCTACAGGAGGATGTCGTTGTGTTTAAGAGCAGATTTGGTGGAACACTCCTTCAGTTGGCTGCATTAATGAAGAGCACCTACAGCTAGATCAAAGGACTATTTTGCCTTGAGGTCGAGAAGCTCCAGCTAGTGCCGCTGCTCTGTTTTGGTTAAACAGGTGGCTGGGTAGCTAGGGCATTTCTGTTGAGGCCACAGGAAATAGGCTACCACAACAAGGAGGATAAGGCTGCGTAGGGCCCTCCAGCACTTGTTTGTGGGGTTGTTTACTTCAGCGAGGCTGAGCATCTTCAGGAGCCTTCGCAGGTCTGTTTGGGCAACAACGAGGTAAAGAGAAGCTTGTTTTGATGGAGCTGATAGGTGACAGTCAAATCTGTGGTAGACCGCAGACCTAATCACCTTAAAACATGACAGCGTGGGAGTGTTTGGGGTTGCAAAGTGCCCAGAACTTCAACCTACATTGTGACCATCTCTCCTTTCCTAAATCATCAGCAGAGAAATCAGCGAGCAAATAAGGTAATGATTATCCAAGATCTGTTCAGGTAATTTCCCCTGGAAGTTTATAACCTGATCTCGACCCTCTTTCTTGAAGTCTTTCAATCATTCTCAAGGCTGGTTCTGTGACTGTTGAAAGGGTTTTTGAGGCCTGGTGTAAGGGTTTTCTGTGACATACCTCTTAACATTATTTGACAAAGCAAGCAATTGACCTCTTTAAGGCAGCATCATTGCTTTTGTTCAAGCCTGATCTGCAAGTGTTATTTGGGAAATTCGTGCAAGGTACTGGCTGAAAATTCGTTGATCCTTAAGGTATGTGTTGATTTTGAAGAAAAAAAAAAATCAGACATCCTAACCTCTGTGTTTAGGGCAGAAACAAGGCAACCCTCTGAAGGACAACTTACCATGAATAATTTGATCAAAAACTATTGGTTGTGTGATCTGAGATTATTGCACTCTAGCATCTTGGTTGACTTTAATCCAATCTTATTTGTTCTTCAATAAGTACTAAAAGTCTTAATCTATGGGTTTTCGCTGGCTTATTCCGAAGTAGTTTAAAGGTGACAACGCAGAACAGCAGCCATTATAGAGGACTGTAATAATTGCAGTATACTTGGGTGAAGGCTCATGTATGAGCTATACCCGGACCTGTCTACAAAATAGCTCAGATCTGTGGGAAGATTCTCCGAGCTCGAATCTGTTACAAGAAAAAAATCACGGGACATGTTGCTAGCTCAGATCTGTGTTATACTTCAGATCAATTTGTGACTTATGACTGTGCTAGATCTATTAGACATCATATAATGTGTGGACTAGCATGTAAAAGGGTAAATTCAGTGTTTGGAACATCTGCAAGATTGGTTCCTATATCTGTGCAATTTAGGAGACAAATTGTTGAACTGAGATTTGAAAATTTAAAGCCCTAGATCAGTCAACCATCAATTGTTGTTGGGCAGATCTGGAAGCCCTAAGAAGCAGTCTCTTTAAATGAAATTAGAAGGATCTTCACAAGGTTAACTATAGAAGCCATTGGTGCAATATTATGAAACGGTCAGATTATTGTCAAGATGTGCAACTCTGTAAGCCCTAAGGAGAATGACAAGAGAAGCTGATTTGTCATAGAGTTAGGCCAATGTTGGTAGCCTTAGGATCAGTCTTCTAAAATGACCAAAAGAATGACAAATGGACAGATCTGGGAAATAAGAAGCAGTGCAGGATCATGAGAAGAGGAATCATGATATATTATCCCTGTTTGACAGTGACATATGGCAGAATATGTATGACCATGAAATTTGAAATCTTCAAATACTATATGGCAGTATGACCATGATGAAGAAGATAGTGATGGGTACGATAAAATTATGGCAACATCGTAATCAGCGATATGACAGTGATGATGGTTCTGTAGCCGCAATCTTGAGGAGCTAAATCTGTCATTCTATGTCACTGTCATCATGACAGTGACATAGACAGTCACCCATGTTTATGTAATTCATCATAGCAGTAATCTGTATCAGTCTTACATTGGAGCGTAATAATAAACTTGGAAGTGTGATCTGAGAAGTTTTTGCAGTCTTCGGTCACGTTGTTGGGGTCTTGAATGGCTTTGACTGTGGGAGAATAAGACTCCTTTTCCAAGCTGGTGTCTGGGATGCCCTCATTTGAAATAGATGTCTTCTCTCACAAGAGAAGCTGGCATTAAGAGGGAGAATTCAACTTTATATGCTCCTAAGCTAATATCATTGTTGAATGAAAGAAGATCCTCGTGGCTCAAAGACATATGGCTTCAGAGGGGGAAATTCTGGAAGAAATCCAAGAAACCATATAAATACCAGGGGTATCTAGCTGCCATAAGCACAATATGAGCCTGGATCATTTGAAGAAGCTGTAAGGCATCAAACCTGGAAGGATGCGAGGATGATGTCTGGGATATGGTTCCTAGACCACAGAACAAAGTTGTTGTCACCTCGATATAAGATCAAGCATGGATCTGATGGGAAATTATGTTACCTGAGACTTCTCTAGGAAGGCACTGATTATTATTGCACCTATAATCTATTATTTCCCTTATTGCTACGCAAGGATGGAATCTTCATCAGATGGATGAAAAGACCGCCTTTTGGCATGGTGCGATAAAGGAAGAGGTGTATGTAGAGCAACCTTTGGGGTTCGAAGTTCATGATCGGGACACCCATGTCTGCAGGTTGAAGAAAGCCCTCTATGGGATGAAACAAGCACCCAAAGCTTGGTACGAGAGGATAGATAGCTACCTGGTAAAGTTTGGCTTCACTCGTAGTAATGTTGATTACTTCAAAAGTTGATAGAAAGAAGCCTCTCATTCTGGTGCTGTATGTGGACGACCTCTTCCTGACAGGTGCTGACCCTTTCATTCATCAGTGCAAGAGAGAGCTCGCTGCTGAATTCAAAAAGGACCTAGGACTGATGCACTACTTCCTAGACCTAGAGGTCTAGCAGAGACCTGGAGAGATTTTCCTTTCTTAAGGAAAATACATTGTGAAACTTCTGCTAAGATCTGATATGGTGGACTGTAAGTCCGTGTCGACTCTGATAAAGCTCAACGTCAAGAAGTTGAGTGGCAGCGCTGCTAGGCCCGTGTTAGCAAATCCTACTAAGTATCGTCAACTCGTAGGGACTCTGGTGTTCTTAGTTAACACTCGTCCGGACGTATGTTGTACAGTGAACACCTTGAGTCAACACATGGTTGATCATAACATTCACTGGGTTGGTGTCAAGAAACTCTTTGAGATATCTCTGTGGCACGATAAACCATGGGCTGAGATACACTGCCGGAAGCATGACACTCCTTGAATATACTGATGCCGATTGGGCTGGCAGTGTGGTGGATCGTAAGAGCACATCTGAATGCTACTTCACAAGTAGATCTGCTTCGGGCAGGAAACGAAAGTCGGTAGCCTTGAGCACTACTAAGGTCTAATACATTACAGCATGTATGACCCATTGTGAAGTCACTTGGTTGCGAAAGTTCTTCTGTGAGTTGTTCGAGCATGTGCTAGACGCCACCGTTATCCTTTGCGATAACCAGAGGGGGATTCATTTATCATAGAATCCTGGGTTCCACGATTGATCCAAGCATGTTGATGGTTGGTACCACTTTATCCGGGATATGGTACAGCGAGGCGTCGTAAGGCTCGATCATATAGGAACTGATGAGAAGGTCGCGGATATTCTCACAATGCCCTTGGGGAAGGTCATGTTCCTAACCTTCCGTGAGAATCTTGGAATCATGGAACGACCCTATTTTGAGGGTCCTGTTGGACGATGAGCGCTGGGAGCTCCAAGGGGGCTTTGGGGATAGCTTTGGTGCTATAAGCAACCATAGGGCTAGGCTTGCCGAACCTAGTTGGTGTGCTTCTACCCCACCGTGATGATATTGAGATGGTTTACCTCTCTCTGATTTGTGCCCCGTATGCATCCTACCCATGGAGTTTCGGACTCATGGGAAGTACCCCTCATTTGGCCAATGAGGTGGGAAATGTGAATAGAGACGATAGCAAGACCGATGGACGCATCAGAGATTGTCGTACTCTCTATGTCTAGGATGGCACATGTCCAACCACTTGATCTGGGATCAAGTTTAGCGAAGTTTCGGACCTCCAACTGACTTCGGGTCAGTGAAACTAACTTCAGGTTAGTACATGACTCTCTTGAGTCCTAGTGAGGTTTCGGACCTCCAACTGACCTCTGGTCAGGTAAACCAACTTCGGGTTGGTATGAGACTCTTTGTGAGTCCTATAGAGGTTTCAGACCTCTAGGCTGAATCTGTCACCCGGGTATGATGTCTTTGTGACTGACCCACTTCCGTTCTGAAATAAAGATGCCAGCAAAGCAAGTTATGGTGGGATGACGCACGATGTTTTGAGACTGCAGCAGTGGACTGAGCTCCTCCTAGTTGAGAGGAGTGCGGTGGCCACCGACGTCCAGGTCCAAACTCCGGGTTGTGTCGCCGATGACGATCCCAACATTTTTATTGATTCCTCTTCTAGAGGCAAGATTGATTCAAAGATCATCTCAATTCAAGAGTAATACACTTGAATTTATTCCACTTATGTGCTAAGTTTTCCCTGAATATAATATAGACTTAAATGTTCAAAGAGTATGTTTAATACACCCAAAGATGTCACATATAATGGAGAGACTTGGAGTTCATTATACACACATTATGTGGAGGATTTTCTTCTCTCTTGATGGCGATGGAGCCGCATTCTTGGTGCTACGTATTTATGCAGTGTTCTTTGTTTGGGTTGTTCTGGGGTTATGTGTGACACGCTTGGCTGAATGCCCTATTGTAGACTTTGCTGGTAAAAGCATCCTGCTGATCGTCGTAACGCTACCATTTATTATCTCTGTTTTGGCTTGTCTTCCATCGATCTATTGCTATGTTCTATCTGCTTCAGTATTTTGTGCCCTAATCTGAAATGGCATAGAACATGTTCTAAACTTAACAAAAGGCCACCCAGAGGGTGACGCAGAGGCAACGCAAAGCCTTCCAGAGTGACGCAGGGGCAGCCTGCGCTGCGTTAGGTTAGAGGGCTGACGCTGAGGGTTTCCAGTGAGCCAAAAAGTGCTCGTTATCTGTAAATCCCGATTGAGGGTGTGATTCAACCATATTTCTGTCTTCGAGTGAAAGGTACAACTGTCGTCTAATTTCTCTGTAGGGCAGACCGTTTCTGGTGCCCAGATTGTTGTATTCAGATTCTACATAATAATGAAAACCCTCTAGAGTTGTTGCACCGGTTTTCCCGCATTGGATTTTTCCGGGGACATTTGTCCGAAAATTCTGTGTAATTTTGTCACATGTGCGTGTTGTTCAGTAAATGATCTGTAAATGTATAGGTTGCAGTTTGTATTTGTTTTAATGTTTTTCTGAATGCTTCAGTTAAATAAATTGTTAAATTAATTAAACAAGTAGGAGAAGTAGATCAAGACACTATAGTAGGGTTATTGTTTTGAAACTTTCACATGGTATCAGAGCATTGCAGATCAAGATGATCCATCAGCAAAGCGGTTGAAGATATTTGTGCAGGAAGGGCAGCTGAAGCAGCAGAGATCTAGAAGAAGGCAGCGCAGTACCAAGAGGGACGCAAACCCTACAAGGGTGACGCAGAGTCAGTCTGCTCACACAAAGGCTAACGCAGCTCCAGAGAGGTGACACAGAGCGAGTCTGCTCACGCAGAGGCTGACGCAACACCAGGAGGGTGACGCAGTCCGAGTGGAGAATTGTTGTGCAGTTTGCCAAAGTCTAGAAGTGCAGTTTCTGATCTACAGAGGCTGCTGGTGTGGCATAGGTTCTGTCAGTGCATAACAGTGCCTAGCAAAGGTGACAAAAGCAGGAGGGGAACAGTCGCTCAGCAGATTCTCTAGCCAAGGAATCTGAGTTTGATCAAGAGGAGTGATCATAGACGACTGATTCATCAGAATTGGTGAAGGATTTCCGGGAGGGAAATCATTGGTCAGAGACAACACATTCTCTAGAGGGTTCTTTCGCCAAGAAGCCCAAATCCAGTTCTTTGCTAAGTGTAGCAGCAATGGAAGGGAGAAGAGTTTGTCGTTCGACAGATTGAGAAGAGATGGTTTTTCATGGACTGGGAGATCATGATAAGTTTGATGGTGTGTCCAACTATGTTATCTGGAGGGCCAGAATCCTGACAGTCCTAGATGAGTACATCATCAAGGACCATGCAGAAAATGTCCTAGTTGTGCCTACCGATGCATATCCCCTAAAGAAATTCAACAAGAATCAAGCATAGGAAAAGCGCTTGATCATGGATGGATTAAAGGATCACGTGGTCCCACATATTGCCGGGAAGAACACGGCAAATGAGATGTGGACAGCATTGAACACGATGTATCAGGGAAGCTTCGTCCAGAGGAAGATGCTTCTGGAGAATCAGATGCGGTTGTTCCAGATGCAAAAGGGAGAGGAAATTGATCCCTTCCTCTTTAGACTTCAGACTATCCGGGACCAGCTGATTGCCATGGGATCAACTCCGAATGAAGGGCTCATGGTGAGGCCTGAATGCAATCACCGATGAATGGGAAATGTTTGTCCAAAGCATCTTGGGCAGAGCAATGTTTACCATCCTAGGTGGACATGTGGGCAATCCTCCGTCAAGAGGAAATCAAGAGAATAACCAAGAAGCAAAGTAGCAGCGGTGGAGTCAAAGTAAAGAAAGAGGAGGAGGAGGATGCAGCCCTTGCATCTAAGGGACAGAGGCAACAAGGGAAGAAGAAGAAGGACCTATCAAAGGTCCGGTGCTTTAAATGTGGTGAACTTGGACACTTCGCCAGCTCTTGTCCTAAGAGGAAGGACAAGGAATCTTCTGATTCAAAGCCAGCAGCAGAGAAAGGGGACAATGGCAGTGACGATGGCGTAGCCATGAGTGCTCATGAACCAGGGAAGTTGGGCGATATTGATCTGTAGAGCAGCTACAAATGCTGGCGAGATCCTTGAGGTGCCCAAACTCTTGGATCACATACAAGCTATGGGAGCCTTAAGACAGTAGCAAGATGACTGGAGTCAATGGGTGCAGAAGATCATGGAGAAGCAGAGGCAAAGCTGGGACGTTGAAGTCTGGAGCAGTGTAGAGGAGAGGCAGCAGCAGTTTGGAAGCAGCAGCGCAGAGGCAATGCTTATGCAATGCAGTGCAGCATACAACGCAGAGCTTCAGAGAGACAGCGCAAAGCAGTAGTAGAGGGTGCTTCAATGATGAGATGCAGCCAAATTAACTTGTCTGTCAGTGATTGGGTGATGGTCCTTCAGTTGCAGTACAACAGTTAGCAGTGGCAGTGCTATGGGCAACATGATGCAGCAATTTGAGAGGGAGCTACAGTACGGATGTAGCAGTGTCGGTGGCAATGACATGGGCAGCAGTACAGAGAGCAGCAGCGCAGTGGATGGAGGGCAGCAGGCCAAGCATCAGCAACACAGAGACCGATGTCGAGATCAGGTGATGCTTCAGTGTGGAAGTATTGCTAGAGCACACTCCTCGCTAAGAGGGAGTGTTGAGATTTTGGGGTAGCATCGAGTGTGCTCTAGCTCCAAAACTTTGTGGAGGGGCTAAGACACGCGAGATCTCCAAGACCCAGAAAGCGTTTCGAGAAATTTCATCCAGTGTAATAGTTGTTCAAATAATTAAATTTTTTAATGGGGACCCTAAGTCTAACTTAGGGAAATTAAAAAATTAAATTGAATTAAATTACACATGTGATGAAATGTTCTAAGTGACGTGGATCAAGCTTTCTTTTCATCTCAGCCATTGTTTAGAGATTAGATCACGGTCGTTGGTTTGTCAGCGAGAAAAGTATAAGAGAAGGGCTTGGGGTCAGTTGGAGAAAACACACACATTGCAGAGCACTGACGCTAAGTCAAATTTCTAGGGCGGGGTTTGCTGAGGAATTCGAAGTGAGTTTGCAGTGCAGTGAGGGGCAAAGATCGACAAGGGATGATCTGATCTGAGGTCGAGAATACAACAATAGAGAGACAACACCGTACCAGGGCAACACAGAGGCCAGCAGGAAGGTCGCAGCCCAGCCAAGCTGACACAGAGGCCACGCAGAGGGTGACACAGAGACAGCGCAGAGCCTTCCAGAGTGACGCAAGGGCAGCCTGTGCTACGCAGAGGCTGCGCTAGGCTAGAGGGCTGACGCAGAGCCTGGAGCATATTGCGCTAAGGGTTTCCAGTGGGCCTGAAAGTGCTCGTTATCTGTAAATCCCGATTGAGGGTGTGATTCAACCATATTTCTGTCTCCGAGTGAAAGGTACAACTGTCATGTAATTTCTCTGTATGGCAGACCGTTTCTGGTGCCCAGATTGTTGTATTCAGATGTTGGATAATAAAAACCCTCTAGAGCTACGGCACTGGTTTTTCTGAGGACATTTGTCTGAAAAATCTGGGTAATTTTGTCACATGTGCGTGTTGTTCAGTGAATGATTTGTAGATGTGTAGGCTGCAGTTTGTATTTTCTTTAATGTTTTTCTGAATACTTCAGTTAAATAACTTGTTAAATTAATTAAACAAGTAGGCGAAGTAGATCAAGACACAGCAATAGGGCTTCTATTTTGAAACTTTCACATCAATCATCTAACAAATAGGAACTATTCCAAGAGTTAAAAGACAAGGACTGTCACCAGACTTGGACGGTTTGCCTTGTAATTTATATCTGGCACTATGTCATCTGATAGTCAGGACCTTCTCGATATGTGTCAAGACTCAAGAGGCAGTGGAGATGGGTCCTACTGGTGTACATGTGAATGCAGAATTAATCATGCTACTTCCCAAATAGACAAGAAAGGACGAGTATACAGCTGGAGGCCAATCACTTCATTTAAAGTTTCTTACAAAATATTAACTAAAGCACTTCCTAATTAGATCAAACATAGGGTTTCCAGCATTATTCAATCCAAGCAAACAGGGTTTATTAAAGGTCAGTCCATTCTATATTATCTTATTGCAAGTTTATAATGTCTTGAGTGGACAGTGGAACTAGACAGAAAGGCACTTCTTATGAAGAGCACTTTGACAAAGCATATGATACCACTGACTGGAAACTGGAATTTCATTCTTGATATGGTTTCATAATTTGAATTTGGAAGATTTATCCAAATGCTAGGAGTATCCTTCGCCACTACATCCCATTGGTTCCTAGGGATTTCAACAGTAAGCCAGCGCCCAGTTTGCCTCCCTCGCCATCGGTCATCAGAATCAGAAGCCCTTTACATCTTTACCTCTATTGCCAGTTCTTCCTATCTCACTTTCTTTTTTTTGGTAAGCAATTGATTATCGTGTTTCATGCCATGGTCTTTTATATGCATGTCACAGTAGAACTACCACTTGTATCCTTCTTTCTTTATATTATTTTCAACATTTTCTAGGAGTTGTGCTTTCACTCCCACATTATATTTATATTGACTATACTCTTCTTCAGTCATATTGACCTACTTTTCTGGTCATTTATTGGACATTAATAAAATTACTTACGTTCTCTAACGCCCCAACCTATCTCACAGGGTTTGCCGAACTCAAACCTTGGGGTTTGAAATTTGGCGAATCTTAAAGAAAATTTGAAATTCATTCAGGTTCATTGAGCCTCAAGGCCAAACTTCAAGGTCGAACCCAAACGAATTCAAACCTGAATACGAATTTAAAGGTGAATTTAAATGATTTTTTTAAGAGGCTTGAAATAAAAATTATTTAGGGTTTTCCATCCTTGAAAATTAGGTTATGGTGAAAATTAGGATATGGATGATGCACACAGTTTTCATTGTGTCGTGCTCGAAAATAGTGCATTTTCAATTGAGCTTGAGCAGATCGCTCAGAAGTAAGCAGTGAGTTACAATTGTGATGCAGCTCACTCGAAGGTGAGATTTTGTCTATTCAATGACTCCCGTAACTTTGTCGTACATGGCTTTCCTTCTACCTGTAAATTCCTTATTGCTTGTGTTTGCAGTACAGGAAACAGGGCTATTACTTCTTGCTGGCATTTCTAGTCGAGAACTAATGGGCTTTAAAATGCCACAGGCTGAACAGACGATACTTCCTCCTGAATGACTTGATCACATTCACCTAGTCCATTTTAGTATAAATTTAAATGTAATTATAAATTTATAATTGGCATGAAATGGAAATGATTTAATGTTAAACTATAATTTATCGATATAGTTATCATATAGTTAAATTTAATTGAAATGCAAATGATATTAAAAATTAAAATATGTTTTGTTAATAAAATTTATTTTATATTTTAAATTATTTTATTACAAGTAGTTATGAATAAATAATATATTAAAATATTTATAATATATATTAAAATTTATTAGAAATAATATTAATATTTTAAATTAGCCCCAAGGGTAAGCTCAATTGGTCGAGTTCCCATTGCTAAAGCACCTCGTTAATGGGAGGTCATAGGGTCAATTCTCCTCAATGCCCTCAAGGTTAGGCTTTGCTAATAAGCCGATGGGATATGATCCCCTCTGGTGGATCTACCTAGATATTTCCTCAAAAAAAAATGATATATATATATATATACAATAACTTTAAAATATACCTTATTAATATAACTTAATCTATTACTTCTCCCACAAGAGCTTATTCGGATACTCGATCAACAAAATATTAGAGTAATAGCTCACATAGCGGATCAGGAGAACTTAGCCATATTTACTCAAGCATGGAAAACAGCGGCGCAGTTAAATCTGCCCCCTGACTGGCATCAAAGCTGGGAAGATTACACGATCGCTCTGAGTGAATCTCATATTCGCATCAAAGACGGACCAGACGAACTCATGTGGGACAAGGCTGAATCGGGATATTACTCCCCCAAGGAAGGGTACCTGTGTATGATTAATTACAAAAAGCCAGAAATAGTGCAGAGCTGGTGGAAGATCATCTGGCGTTTAAAGACCCCACCTCGGACAAAACTCTTCTTCTGGTGTTTACTCCGGAATAAGGTCCCCACGGGGGAAGCGCTCATGCGCAGATCTGTGCATGGCCCCACCTAGTGCATACTCTGCAAACAGCAGTCCGAATCGACCACTCATCTTTTTCTTACTTGCGGAATTACTGTTCAAATTTGGAAGGAGGTGACTGAGGAACTCGGCTTCATGAGTATTTGGGAGGGTAATAGCATCACAATTGCATGGGAGGCTTGGTATCAAGCTCATTTCGGTACAAACCGTGGGTGCCTTCCCCTTATCATTAGCTGGGCAGTTTGGTTGGCTAGGAACAAACTGATTTTCGAAAATGGCTCGATTCGATGACAATCTGTTACTACCAAAATCGTTGCAGCATACCATGAACTGCCGGAAATTACCCCTCCTCGCATTCGCAGACCAGCTGCCCCGGACCCCATAGACCAATCCATACCATGGGCCTTTTTCGATGGTGCTGCGCAGCAGCATGGATGTGGGGGGGGGTTCATTCTATATTTATCAGCTCATCATCATTACAAAGTTAAGATGGGCTTAGGCATAGGAACGAACAATTTCGCTGAGCTCATAACCATCAGAAATCTTATGCATTTTGCACTAAATCATGAATGCAGAGATTTACAGATACACGAGGATTCAAATATTATCATTAACTGGATCAATCTGAAATCTAGATGTCATGCACACACACTCTTAAACATTTTGGATGAAGTTATGCACCTCAAATCTCAGTTTAATAACATCATTGTTCGTCATATCTACAGAGAGCATAATCACAGTGCCGACAGATTATCCAAGGAAGCCACGCACATTCCAGGAGGACAATGGATAATCCATGAACAGAGGGGAAACTCACAGTGTCAATACTTCCACAGGCCTTACATAGATCAAATCAACCCTCGGGTGGAAGACCATTGATTTTTGCCATGTTATATATGATGATATAGAAATCTAGTTTTTACTTATGAACAGCATCCTGCGAGGTGCAATTATATATTTTTTGTTTATAATACAAACATCCTGCGTGATGTTCATTTTCGACAGCTTGATACAGCATCATCCTGCGTGATGATTTTCTGATATGGATACAAACATGTACAGGAAGAACCATAGACTCATAAGTCATGAAGGAATTTCGCATATGCTGAACAGCATTTACTACATGCAATTTTTCACTATTAATGGAAGATTACGATTTTTCCTTGGGAAAAAAAAAACTTAATCTATTACTTAACTGTATATATATATATATATATATGATCAAATTTAATGGCAAACCTCATATGAATTTCATAGAAAAATTCGAATTCGAATCGAACTTAATGGTTGTCGAACTCGAACTCGAACACGAACCATGTGACATAGGCCCCAACCCAAGTTTGCATGAATGGCCAATTATCAAAGGTAATTTCATTCCAAGAATCAATAAGGCAAGGATGTCTATTGGTTCACGATTTATACATTACTGCACCTGATGCACTCAAATACCTTCTTGAAGTACATTGACCAAATATGACGTATCTTCATCATAGCAATGAGCAGTTATTAACTATGCAATTTGACAATGAATCAATCCTCAATGCAGAGCTTTCTTGTAATTTGGTGGAAGGTGTTGAAAATTGGTAGCTCAGGGATGAACTTCCTTAAATAAAATCTCATTTCTGACAATTCTGAAGCAACTTTCTAAAAATAGAAAGTCATGTCGATTTAAGCTTCTCGTGAACTGTGTAGTATCCATTGATGTGCTCAACGTTTCGAGTGAACACATTACCATCCTCAAGGGACACTTGTTAAATTTAGATAACCATGGTGTGTTTTATGCTTAATGCAAATTTACTTCAATCTTTCTTAGGCCCGATTCAATTTAACAATCACATAAACATGTAAGTAAAATGTTGATAAAACACAATAATAGATCAACAGAAGACAAGCATATAATATAGATCAGATTTTACAATTCTTCTTGTCCAACAAAGATATAGGATAGTGTGCATTACGACAGTCAACAGGATGCACCAGCTAGCGAAGTCTTTCTCAACATCATATCGGCCAACCCTCCAATATGTCACACACAGCCCTCAAAGACAGCTCATTAAAATTCAACGTTGGTCAACCAAAGTCAACACAGAAAAGTCAACGTAGGACAGTCAACGCTGTTGATTTAGGGCTTCGGTCAACCTGCTCCTTTTTCCTCGATTTTTGTGATCAACATTACGGCCTTCAAAAATCGGATTTTCAGCAAAGTTTGGAGGGCAAACGATCAAAGGTTGACCATGTTCAACGCTGATCAACGCACAACAAACAGCCCTAAAACAAATCCGCAGATTTCCCCAGCTTCAGCTCCACACGTGTGAAGGAAAGAGGCCTCCAAAGGCTATCAAACCAATCAGATCACAATGAGAGAATGTGTGATGAGATGATAAGCAAATGAACTCCAAGTCTCTCCAATTTATATCCATCAATGAGGGTGTGTGACATATCTATTAGGCTTGTGAGCCTACATTACAAATCTAGCCGACCTTGCACATGTGTGGAAAATAAAATCAAAATATATGTTCTGCTCATCCAAACAAGATGATCTTTAGATCAATCTTGCACCTCTCTGAAAGAGGAATCCAACAAAAATATAAGCATCATCATATGAGCAGTGCAACATGGAGTTTGGACCTAGTTGCCCAAAATTAACAACACTTCACCTAGTATGCTTTATGTTCCTGAAGATGGGTGAAGTGTTCACCCAAAACGTCGGGCACATCAACAAATACTACACAGTTCGCCAGAAGCTTACATCAACATCAAGTTAATAACTGTGAAAATATTCATGCTAAAATAAAAAGTCATGTCTAACATCTCAAGTGTCACTTTCTAAAAATAGTAAATCACCTTGCATCAATTGGTAATCAAGTATAACTGAAGAAAAATCACTTAATTTGTCATTAATCAATCATAATAGTTCAATCTCAACGTAATCATCAATATTATTAATATTATTATCCTTTATGATAATATGATATTATTATTAAAAGGAATTAATGTCACCTTACAGTCATCGCCTCAATCACTTCACACCTCTCTCCTTGATGACTCACATGGCACTCTCTCTCTCTCTCTCTCTCTGAATGATATATTACACTCTCTTACACACTCATTAAAGACATGGCATATTCCTCTTACACTCATTAAAGGCATGTCATAAAAGATTCCCCTTGTGCTCTCTTTAATGCATATGTTACACTCTCCTTAACTAAGGCATGTGTACCTCTTCTTAATGCCATAAGTTATTAAGGCATGCATTTCTCTCCTTAATAGCACGAGTTACACTCCCCTAAATGGCGTATGTTACTCTTCCTCAAGGCATGCGTATTGCTCCTCGTTTACAGCAAGAATTTGTTGCTCCTCCTATATATGTGTCTCGTGTCTTCTCACCTTCTACTACTGCATGTGCATTGTGAAAGAAGAATTTGAACTTGAGAGAGAGAGTTGGAGAGACTTGAAGAAGATTGTGAGAGAGAGAGAGCTTTGGACAGTAAGAGAAGAACTTGGTGAGCCAAGGTTGATTCAGTGCTTCAATGTTACAGTGTTGATTCAATCAAAGGGAAGGTTGATTCAATGCTTCAATGTTACAGTGTTGATTCAATCGAAGGGAAGGTTGATTCAGTGTTTACATCTACTGTTGCTACTAGTGATCTTCATGCTACAGCTTGTTCAGATTTGGGTGAACTTACTCATTCTCTTGATTTCTCATTGTACTTTATATCTCTGTTGAACAATTGATATCTAATAGAAGAAGAATTTGGTTGGTTTTTCCCCTTGTGGGTTTTTTCCTTGTCATTGGTCCTAAATTCTTTGTGTCTCATTTTGTTCTTCGTTGTCTTCTATTGTGTATTTGGTTTATGCTCTATCTACAATTGCCTAACTAATAATGCAGCAGAACGAAGTTTTTGAAATAAACAATTGTTTCACAACAGAACATTTGAATTTCAACATGGTATTAGAGCTTTGGTGAAGACAAGCCCAAGTAGATAAAAGCTATCACTTCTTTGCCGAAATTTTAATTCAAAGAGACCTTGTTGTTGAAATTTGTTGCCCAAGAAAACAAGAACTATCACTCCTTTGCAAAAAATTTTACTTCAAAGAGATCTTACTTGTTGAAATCTTACTTGTTGTTCCTTTGAAGATCTTACTTGTTGCTGAAATATTACTTGTTGCTCCTTTGAAGATCTTACTTGCTGCTGAAATATTACTTCTTGCTCCTTTGAAGATCTTATTGTTGAGCAATGCAATTGTGCTCTGTCTTCATAATTGTAATTGTACTTACATCATTATATATTTATTGTAAAAGCAAAAGAAAGAAAAAGAAAATATAATTTTGAAAGCATGGGTTTCATGCTCTTTTATTTTTTCAATTAGGTCAAGCATGTTCTTCATGCTCTAGGGTTTATTGAATCAAAATCATCCTTGCCATATGTATAAGACCCGTATGGGCACTATTACCACTCAAACTAGCAGGTGTCCTAAGAGGGGATCCTATGGAGCAACTACTAGGTCAAGGGGCATCAATGGAGCGATAGCCCACTGTCACCTCAGCTAAGGCTCCCTTCTCTTTATGGACTTTCACCAATGGGAGGAGACCCAGTATGAGGGGAATCACTAAATGAATGGATCAATGAGAGACCCAGTATGAGGGGAATCACTAAATGAATGGATCAATGAGAGGACGAAAGATGATTCCCAAGGCCCATTCACAAAAGAGACTCAACATAATGGTTTTCTTGTTTGAAAAGCAAGGTGATAGGCTCTCTAGGAAAGGCTAGGAGGATTCTTGAGACTAGGGTTTGGGAATATATCCTATCAAGGAGTTCCTAGACCCGAAAATCCTTGAGAGAATTATCCTTTATGTGATCTTTGTGAAATTCAAATTGTAAATTTGTGGGCCAAGTGGACCCAGAATTAAGTCAAGGATATGGAGTTGTTCGACCAAGGATGGGCTTGACCTAATTATGGAAGAGAAGAGGATCAAAGGAAAAAATTATTTTTGATGATTGAATACAATGATCCAAATGAGGACACTAACCAAGGGAAACCTGTTAAAATTTGGGTACCAGAGGACAAGTGGTTCCCTAAGGCTTTGATCTTTGGCCTAGGGAAAGTGTCCAAATGTATTTGTTACTTTTCTCCTAAAGTGACTTTATAAGTGATAAAGTCAAATCTAATTTTAAAGTGACTTTATAAGTGATAAAGTTACATTCTAATTTTAAAGTGACTTTATTAAAGTCAATGAAAAATTAGAAAGTGAAAAAGTGACTATGGAAATAAAAGGCTAAGTGGGTTTTTATTTAAGTGGGTGAGTTAAAAATTAGAAAGTGAGAATTAAATGCACATTTATTCTCATCCCTAGATGTAAATGAATCTCAGCCATTAGATCTTAGGGTTACCAAAAAGGTCATTTAGAGTAAAAGGAGAGGAGAAGAGGAAAAGATCAATTAAGTCTTTCATGAACTATTGAGAGAAAGAGAAGGAGAGCAAGGAGAAAATTTTTGAGCAGTCAGAAGTTGAAGGAGCGCAGCAAGGAGACTTCAGCAAATCCGTACAACCACATTATTAGCACAACAAGGCAGAATTCGTATAGCAGGAGAGGCACGATTTCCAAGAAAGGGAGGCACGAAAATTGAGGAAGAGGACAGCAACATTTAGCACGGAGTTCGAGGCAGATTCTGGGCACGAAAATTGAGAAGTACAGCTGAAATTTTGGTACAAACTTCGAGAAAAAGGGCAACAGCTTCAACGCAGTTTTCAAGGCAATTTCTGGGCACGGATTTCAAGGAGGGTTGATGTACAAATCCGTACAATTTCGTACAACTTGTTCTGGCATGTTTTTCAAGACAATCGTACAACATTTAATTCTGTAAAAAAATCTATTTTGTAAGTTTGTTGATTGGCACATTTTCTGAGGCGGAGTTCAAGCACGGAAATCGAGATAAGTCTATATTTGTGGTTGCTGGAATTTTACTGTGTTTTTCAATTTCTCTGTAACTGCATTTTCAGAAATAAAGAAGAGCTCTTAAACCGGTTTTCCCCAAGAGCTGTAGGGGGTTTTTCCAGAGTCACATTGACCAAAAATCACTGCGTTATTTTCTGTGTGTGGCTGTCATATTTTTCCTATGTTTTATTTATGCAATTTCAGCAGTTGCAAAAATCTCCAAATTTGTGTTTTCAAAAATTTCAGCCATTTCCAGATTTTAGTATTTATATCATGTTCAAATTTAAAACTATATGCATGGAGTGATAAGGAAAACTGATAACCGGAGTGGAGGTTGAATTTCTACATGGTATCAGAGCTTGGTTGGTTGAAAAGTGTTGTTTGGGACAGCAAAGTGAAAATCACAGCAAGCTAATTTTTACACAGAAAACTGAACCTTTACCACAGATTTGAAAATTTCAGTTTGTTAGGACAGAAAGCGTGTCTTTGGGCTTGAGAGTTGAGGACAGGTTGGATGGGCAGAGCAACTACAGTGCATGGAGGGAGAGAATCTAGAGCATCTTTGAGGAACAAGAAGTCTGGGGCATAATGGTACATACCACACAACACCAGTAACAGTACCTGTTGACCCTGTACAGTTACCATAGTTTAACAAAAAGAATTGTAAGGCAAAAAGACTGATTCTTGATGGAGTTAAAGATCATGTCATTCCTCATGTGAGAGGAAACACATATGCACATGAGATGTGGACAGCCTTGACCAGTCTTTACCAGAGCTCAAATGAAAACAGAAGAATGGTCCTAAGGGAGAAACTGAAGGCCATTAAAATGGCTAAGACTGATAGTGCTACAGCATACCTCACAAAGATCACTTCAGTGAGAAATGAGTTGGCAGTTGTAGGAGAGACCATTGCACTTACTGAGTTGGTGAGGATTGCTTTGAATGGTCTTCCCAAGACTTGGTAGAGTTTTGTGGATGGCATTTTTGCACGAGAGAACCTTCCCGGATGGGAGAGGTTGTGGGATGATTGCATTCAGAATGAGATCAGAAAGAATCATCTTGGGGCAACCAAACAGGTGGAGGGGGATGACAATGTGGCATTGTTAGCAAGAGGCAAGAAGGGCAAAAGAAAGATGCAAGCTTCCACCAGTGGAGGTGGAGGCAAAGGCAAGGGTAAAGGTAAGCAGCAGAACAAGGAGAAAGACTATTCCAAAGTCAAGTGTTCGAATTGTCAAAAGTTGGGACACTATGCAGTTGTGTGTTCGGAGAAGAAGAACAAGAAGTGAAAGGAGAAAACCATGGCAGCTTCTGCAGAGATAGAGGGCTTTTCAGAGAGCTTTGATCAGGAGTTTGGGTTCATAGATTGTGAGGCCACTAGTGCAGGATCACCTGCCACAGAGGTTCAGAGGGAGTGTGCACTTCCCTCCACTAGCAGAGCATCTTCTGGCATTTGGTATGTTGACAGTGGGGCTTCTCGTCATATGACAGGAGTCCGAGAGTACTTCTCAGAGCTTTCAGAGAGTGACACTGATATTGAGGTAATACTTGGAGATGACCGCATTGTTAGAGCAGTCGGTGTGGGGACACCGACATTTGATAGGGAACCCAAACCTCTCTTGAAAGTGTCAAATGTTCTAAATGTGTCTGGAATGAAAAAGAACTTGGTATCAGTCTCAGCACTTGAGGACAGAGGGTATGAAGTGTTGTCCAGGAGAGGGCAGGTGCTTATATATCCTAGGGGAACTTCAGTTCATTCAACTAAAGTGATTGGCGTGCGCCATGCTAAGGTGTACAAGTTCTCATTCCAGCCCCTGATGGCATTGAATAGCAGTACCGACAGCAAATCTAGCAGTTTAGAGTTGTGTGAGATTTAGCACCGCAGGATGGGGCACATGTATCATGGGGCCTTGAGGACATTGCGGGAGATCACCATTCGTGTGCCAGATTTCAGTTCTGATCACCTTGATGTGTGCAGAGGATGTGCTATGGGGAAGTTTGCCAAATCCCCTTTTCCCAGTAGTGACAGCAAAGCGACGGGGATTCTTGACTTGATTCATACCGATGTGAGTGGTTGGATGTCTCATGTATCCTTGAGTGGCTATGAGTATTATGTGTTATTCATTGATGATCACTCCAAGAAGACCTGGATTTATTTCTTCAAGACCAAGAGTGAGGTCTTCAAGCGGTTTCAAGAGTTCAAAGCTCTTGTGGAGACACAGACAAGTAGGGAGATCAAGGTCCTCAGGTCGGACAATGGAGGTGAGTATACCCTTGGTGATTTTCTTGATTTTTGTACTGAGGCAAGCATTCGGAGGGAGTTCACGGTTCCTTACAACCCCCAGCAGAATGGGGTTGCGGAGAGGAAGAACAAATCCATCGTTGGGGCTGCCAAAGCCATGCTTCATGATCAGGGGTTACCTTTGTTTTTGTGGGCAGAGGCCTGCAACACTGTTGTGTACTTGCAGAACAGGAGTCCACATCATGCCTTGGGCAATGTGACTCCGGAGGAGGTGTTTTCTGGGAAGAAGCTTAATGTTGGTCACTTTCGTATCTTTGGGTGCATTACATACTCCTATGTTCCCAAGGAGAAGAGGGCCAAGCTAGAGCCCACTAGAGACAAGGGCATATTTGTGGGTTATAGCGAGACCTCAAAAGCTTATCGGATTTATATTCCTGTGAAGAGGAAAGTTGTTGTCAGGCAGGATGTGAAGTTCGAGGAGGAGAGAGCTTTCAGGAGATCACAGGAGTTAGAGTATCTGGATTCACCAGACCCTCAGGAGCAGCTGAGTCAGTCACAGGGATCCAGTGGTCAAGGATCAGGAGGTACATCGATTACAGTGTGAGGTCCTTCAGTGAGCAGTGGCTCTCAGAGTCAGGTGGGTGGTGCTTCAGGCAGCATGCAGAGCAGTTCACAGGGTAGTCCACTGATGGACAGTTCGCACGGTACTTCAGCATCTACAGGGACAGGTTCAGGCATGAGGTCAGTTGGCAGGCCTTCAAGAGTTCAGGCTTCTGATGATGCATATCGGTGGCCACCCACCTATTCCATTTGGACCCGCACCATCAATTCTTTCAGTTTTTCACTTCCAGCAGCTTACTATTTTTAGCAAGTTTTCGAGTCTTGCACTCCCGGAGCCATTTTGGGGCCTTAATGATCCAAGTGGATATTGGTGGCCACCCACCTATTCCATTTGAACCCCCACCATCAGTTCTTTCAGTTTTTAAGTTTCAGTACAACTTACTATTTTTAGCATTTTTTCGGGTCCTGAACTTCCGGAGCCATTTTGAGGCCCTAAACGATGTTTTTTGGGGAAACCGGGAGCAACATGGGTCTATAGACCGATGTTGCTCACTCAAAAGTTGTAGTCCTCGGATAGATCTTTCTAGCGAGCTATTGAGCGCATCAAACGTAGACCAGATGCCAAAGTTACGTCCCCAGGAAGTTGAAACACCAATTTACCCAAACGGGACCCACAGTTTTGGCGCTTCATCTCCTAGGGTTAAGTTTTTGGATGTTTAGGCTTTTACATTGTTTCTCAACAATAAATAGGCCTTCGAGCCTCATTGTAACACAGTGGAGGGCCTGTAGTCGTCACATCTCTTCTCAGAGATACGCTACCAGTGCCCTCACCCGCTCATTTGTATTATGTCTGTAATAGGCCTCCGAGCCTCAATGTAACACAGTTCAGAGGCCTGTAGCCGCCACATCTCTTCTTAGAGATAAGCCTACCAGCACTCTAACTGTTTATTTCTATTATGTCTATAAGCATATTTCAGTCATTTGTTTTTAATAAAATGAAGCATTATTTCCGCTGCATCTTTGTGTTTATGGTTATATGTGTATTATGTTGTGGTCCTGCATAAATCCGAATCAGTGGTATCAGAGCGGTCTGCTCTTTCTTTGTTTTTCTTTGCATGTCTCCAACGCGGTCAGGGTATAAGGAGTTCGGGCCTGATCTGGTTGAACCCTTGCAAGATTAGCCTCGCAAACCCCGATGACCCCCCATTGCGAAAGAAAAGGAAGACTAGGGAGCAGGAGATCCTATCAAAATCTTGCTCGATGAGGCCCTCGAGAAACAGAGGAACGCGATGATGGATAACTTTGCCCAGATTCTTCAACGGCGACGACACATCTACATCCAGCACGTCCGCCAACAGGTCCGCGACATCCTAGACAAATCCAATACCAAGTTCAGCAGACTTTGCCCCTCATGGAGGAACTTAACGCAACGGGAACCATTACTTCCTAAGGAGGGAGGAATGATCCAGGTGGATATCGGTGGCCACCCACGTATTCCATTTGGACCTGCACCATCAATTCTTTCAGTTTTTCACTTCCAACAGCTTACTATTTTTAGCAGATTTTCGGGTCCTGCACTCCCGGAGCCGTTTTGAGGCCTTAATGATCCAGGTGGATATTGGTGGCCACCCACCTATTCCATTTGACAACTTTCCTCGATAAGAGGGAGTGTTAAAATTTGGATACCAGAGGACAAGTGGTTCCCTAAGGCTTTGATCTTTGGCCTAGGGAAAAGTGTCCAAATGTATTTGTACTTTTCTCCTAAAGTGACTTTATAAGTGGTAAAGTCAAATCTAATTTTAAAGTGACTTTATAAGTGATAAGGTTACATTCTAATTTTAAAGTGACTTTATTAAAGTCAATGAAAAATTAGAAAGTGAAAAAGTAACTATGGAAATAAAAAGCTAAGTCGGTCTTTATTTAAGTGGGTGAGTTAAAAAATAGAAAGTGAGAATTAAATGCACATTAATTTTCATCCCTAGATCTAAATGAATCTTAGCCATTAGATCTTAAGATTACCCAAAAGGTCATTTAGGGTAAAAGGAGAGGAGAAGAGGAAAAGATAAATTTAGTCTTTCATGAGCTATTGAGAGAAAGAGAAGAAGAGCAAGGAGAAAATTTCTGAGCAGTGAGAAGTTGAAGGAGGGCAGCAAGGAGACTTCAGCAAATCCGTACAGCTACATTATTGGCACAAATACCAAGGCAGAATCCGTACAGCAGGAGAGAGGCATGATTTCCAAGAAAGGGAGGCACGAAAATCGAGGAAGAGGATAGCAGCATTTAGCACGGAGTTCGAGGCAGATTCTGGGCACAAAAACTTAGGAGAAGTACAGTTGATATTTTGGCACAAATTTCGAGAAAAAAGACAACAGCTTTGGCACAACTTTCGAGGCAGTTCTGGGCACAAATTTCGAGGGCTACTGTACAAATCCGTATAGCACATTTTTCGAGGCAGTCATACAGCATTTAATGATGTCATTTAATGCTGTAAAAAATTATGTTTTGTAAGTTTGTTGATTGGCACATTTTCCGAGGCAGCGTTCAAACACAGAAATCGAGATAAGTCTATATTTGTGGTTGCTGGAATTTTACTGTGTTTTTCAGTTTCTCTGTAACAGCATTTTCAGAAATAAAGAAAAGCTCTCAAACTGGTTTTCCCCAAGAGTTGTAGGGGGTTTTTCCAGAGTCACATTGACCAATAATCACTGTGTTATTTTCTGTGAGTGGCTATCATATTTTTCCTGTGTTTTATTTCTGCGTTTTCAGCAGTTGCAAAAATCTCCAAATTTGTGCTTTCAGAAATTTCAGTCATTTCCAGATTTTAGTATTTATATCATGTTCAAATTTAAAAGTATATGCATGGAGTGATAAGGAAAACTGATAACCGGAGTGGGGGTTGAATTTCTACAAAACCTAGGGAAAGAAATGGTCTATGAGCTAGGCCTTGCTATATCTCGAGATCCCACTGTCAGAATTGCTTCAAATTCGCAGGGCCTCTAGTGGAAACCTTAGCACAGTTATGGACCAAAAATCGAGGTGTTTTGATGGCTACAATGGAATTTATGTGATGCCCTAGGTGACCTATCAGCGCTAGGCCTAGAAAGAAAAAGAGTAGGCAAGAAAGATAAGCGTTTAGGTTAACCACAAGTGGTTGGATCAGTTCCTTGTCTTTGGGAGAGATGGAGTCAAGGTGAATTTGTGATATGGAGAGAATATTCAATAAACCCAATCAAGGAGACCTTTAGGCAACTTCGCATGGCAATTAGGGCATGAGAGCATCTACCCAAGGACTTTATACTTTGATGTGCAATGTTTGGCGACTTATCAAGGTATATTCAACAAGGAAATAACCTCTATGAACATTCACCCATTCATACATGACACATGCAATGATGCAACGATTCAAAAGATCAGAATTTCCTGTTAAGCCCCTATATTAATAGTCTAGCCCCTTATTATGTTAGTGTAGCCCCCCTTATTGTTATTATTGTACCCCTGTAACCCCCATATTGTTATTATTGTGCCCTTACATTATTATTGTTAGGTCGGCTAGGATTACATTGTGGCCCCACTAGGATTATATTATGGCCCCATGGACTCCTATATATAGAAGGAGGTTTTGTTCATTTGTATCATCCAAGAATTGTTCATTCATATAATGTATTGGAGGTTGCCCCCTCGAAGTGGCTCATTTATAAGGCGTGAATATCTCTTTTCTTCTCTCTTTGGAGCTGGTTACACAACATTTGGTATCAGAGGTTTGGGATTCTAGGGTTTCGCTGCTCCAAACAGGTCATCGTGGCATTTTCGCTATAACTTTTTTCTACGAAGTTTCAGAAGCTGAAATTTTTAGGGTGAGAAGCTAAAATCCTGAGGAACATTTTCTAAAAATTTCAGATCTTGGTTCACAATATTTTCGGAGATATCATCTGTGGAAGTTAGGTCTTTTTTCAAGCTTCTAAACAGGTCATCATGGCATTTTCGCTATACAATTTTTTCTACGAAGGGTCAGAATCTGAAATTTGTATGGTGCGAAGCTTAAATCCTGAGGAAATTTGACAAAAAATTTCAGAGCTTGGTTCGCAATATTTTTGGAGATATGATCTGTGGAAGGTAGTGCTTTTTCAGGCTCCTGAATTTCATCTCAAAGAGGTGATCGTGGGAAAATTTCAATAACTCTCTCTCTGAGCATCGGATTGGAGTGCTGTAAAAAGTGGTCGCAAGTACACGGACTGTAGTTTCTTGGCTATCAATTTCAGATCTGAAAGACGAAACAGGACACGTGGCAAGTCGTACAAGTTCGATGTACTCAACTAGTCCAAAATTGGGTCATTGTGGAAGATTGGACATAACTTTGTCTTGAAGAATCCAAATTAGATCAGACCTATGGCATTTGAAAGAAACTTCAAAGGACTACTACAGGGCTGAATTTCAGATATTGAAGATTTTCAATTACAGAGATAATTCAATTTCAATATCGAGCTCCTCAAAGCAAGTAAAGGGTGTGTATTTTTCCAAATTGCATAAGTCTTGTTTGAAGAATCAATTTGAATTGATTCCAAGGGCATATTTTAGAATTTTTATCAGTATTTGGTTCTATAATGCCTCCAAAAAATAATTTCATACCCATTAATCCCTCAAAAATCTATACTATGATGCATGAAGAGGAAGAGTTGCAGTATGAGATATCAAAATTATGGTATCAAGTGCAACAAGTTTCAATCTTATGAAGAGAAATTGACGAGGAAATAGATGGTTTAAAAGAAGAAATGGAGGCTAAGTTGGATGGTTTGAAGGATCAAATAATAGAAAATATGGATGATAAATTAGTGGAAGATCACATCGAGCATCAACAACAAGTTCTCCAACTCTCAAAAGATAACTCAACTTTGGTGCAGAATATAATGAAACAACAGGAAGATCAACATGACATCGAAAGAAGTTATGAAGTAGTCATAGAAACAAGAACTCGACAAGTACGATCAATTTCAGAGTATCTCAGCAAGTGGAAGAATTTTCCTGTAGAAGATTTCACATAAGAGGATGAGAATTTTATACATAAGCATCAAGAAATAATCAAGTGTTGAGGACAACACTTGTTTAAAGGAGAGGGGCATGTTAAGTCCTATATTAATAGTGTAGCCCCTTATTATGTTAGTGTATCCCCCCTTATTGTTATTATTGTACCCTTGTAACCCCCATTTTTTTATTATTGTGCCCTTAAATTATTATTGTTAGGTCGGCAAGGATTACATTGTGGCCCACTAGGATTACATTATGGCCCCATGGACTCCTATATATAGAAGGAGGTTTTGGTCATTTGTATCATCCAAGAATTGTTCATTTATGTAATGTATTGGAGGTTTCCCTCTCGAAGTGGCTTATTTCTAAGGCATTGATATCTCTTTTCTTCTATTTTTGGAGCTGGTTACACAACATTTCCACAATTTTGCATAGAAAAGCGATAAATTTCAGACCTAGATAGCGAAAATCCTAGCAACATTCATGTGATATGATAAATACAAGAATAAACATGAAAAAGAGATCACTTACATGTAAAATGAGTATATTCAATCATCAAATCATGACAAGGATGAAGTTCCAAGACCAAGAGAATAGTATCCAAACATCAAAATTCATCCATGAAACCAAACTCGTCCTCCAAAAGGAAATGTGAAATTCGCCAAGTAGTAACTAATTCCAAATCGAAGTGATGATGAGAGAAATGAATCACCTCTCATCTATTTATACCATCTCTACTGAGTTCGATTTGCCTAATTGGCCTAATTAAGCCCCAAATAATAAAATAATGTGCAATAATAACATCACTTGTTGACAAGTCCACCAAGATAACTCGATAACATAAAAATAAGCCTCTCAAGAGGGCAGAATGATCAATAAATGAGTCGTTGGGCCTTTGAGGAGGAATAATGAAGTCCAGAATGTGCCATGGTGAGAAAATGGACTCCAAACATAGTGGAGAAGGGGTTGGCTCCTTGTTTTCCAAGCAAGTCCCTGTGGTGCTCGCAAGAGGGTGTGGGGGCACAAGGACATCCTCATGGGTCTCCAGGTGGATCAAAAATGCATGTAAACCATTTGTAAGGGCTAGGATGATGACAAAATCCCTCCCTTTGTCTCCTGCAATGAGACACATCCTCATCTGGACCCTGGAACATCTGCCAAGTGTATGGTGCAAGTGTGAAGTCGGTTGGGCATGGTGAACTAAATTCATCGTCCTCATCCAACAGGTGTAACACGAGCAATCAATGAGTGGTGTTGGGATCCATGAAGTACTCTCTGCTATGGTGGGGCCCATGGCTCTCAACACTCACCCTACAAGTGCCAATGTGGCCCTCTGGAGGGCTAGTACCGCGTAAAGGGAGACCAAGCCCTAAATGGAGACCCACCTGCAATCATGCATAAGATTCAATGTGTCCCCTTGCCCTCCAATATAACAAATCATCAGAATAATCAAGTAAAAGAGCTTACAAGTCATGGAACCAATGGGGCACTTCATGGCGGCATGCCATTCCATAATGGGCTTTGGCATGTACAAGTGTATCCAAGCTCAATAAGGGGGTTAATCAAGGACCCTATTAGGTGGTTTTAACTTTTGAAGGGGGTGACATGTCCATGGTACATTTATCAGGTGGTAGGTGGCAAATGATATAGTGATGGAACAGAGTGGGAATCAAGGGAATACTCCAGGCCACATGCCATGGTATAGGGGTAGCTTTAATAAGGGAAGCCCACACCTGGGTATGTGAGTGTAAGAGGGAGCAAGTCGTTGTACATGAGTTACCCTGGCCTTTGTTTTTTCCACCATTCTTCATATGCCTTTTTCCTTTGATTGATTTTTCTTCATAACTGCTCAAGGCTCCAGGGGAGGAGAGCATGATGTGTAGGATATAGCAGTAGGTACCCCCTTTAAGGTGGGGCATTTCATTGCCCACTAGGGGTTGGGATAGTCATGGGTTCCTTGATGTGGAGGGAGCTCGTCTAGGGGCCATAGGAACCAGGGTGATGGCCACGAATAAGGGTAGAGCTCATGTTTGGCTTTTTCCCACATGCTAAATTTGTGTGTCTCAACCATCTTTTCAATTTTGTGGTACATTTCCTGTTGAGAGTGGCCAAATTATGCTTTTTCTTTTCTTTTTAGCTACATCGACCTTTGGGGCATCATTCCAAGCTTGACCCAAGGTGTAGGTTGTTGAGAAATCTAGGGCATCAAGTATTAGATGATTTCTCTATCCTATGATAACTGCTTGTGAATTCCTTTTACTTCTTAGATTAGGATCTTCTCTTTATTTAAATTATTATAGTGTTATTTTTCATCAAACAGCGACCAATGCATAAACCATAAAGAGACAAGAGACACATAATATAGGCGATCAGCCAGGGCCAAAACCTCTCCCACTTGAGAGGAAAACTCGAACAAATTCTTCTTCTTATTGAGACTTCAATTGACGAATACCAAGACCAAGACCCTTGACCTACTTGCCACTCCAAGACCAAGACACAAGTTACCTTGATGAGATCTTTAGTCAATGAAAGTCAACCTTCTACTCCTTCCTCTTCGCTCCTCTTCAACTTTGGCTTCCTTTTACTTCAAACTTTTGGCCTCCTTGAATTAGGTCTACATTCCTTGACCCTAATTCAGAAACCCTAACTTATGCATAAGACCTTTTCTTATGCCTTGATTTCCTTCACTTTAGATAGGGTCTCCTTCTAGCTTGTCTCGGCCTCCCTTTTGACTTGTACTTATCCCAATTCGATTACCTTGGATGTATGTAACCTCCTCGGCGCTATAGCAGATGGTCTTCTTCTTCTTCGCACATGTGACAGCAAAACCACCCTAAAACAAACCCAAAAAATGAAGCTAAGAACTTTTCTCTTCTTCCTCCTCCCTTCGTTGATGATAAGGCTTCCTTCCAAGTGATCCTCGCACTTCTAGATTTCAGAACTGCTTGACCAAATTCTTTGCTCCAAATGAAATCCGAACTACCCTATTTATAGTTGTTTCCCAGTCAATTAAGCCGACTTGAGTGAGGGTGATCTGACATGTCTGTTGGAGGAGATCATTTATTTCATCTTGAAGCCGACTTGCGAGGAGATGCTTGTGCTTTTCTTGGAGGGTCTTTTGACTCTTTCAATGACTTATACAAATATGTAACATGCCCAAGAAGGGTCCTTCATACATGACATAGACTCAATTTGACTTTTACGACTAGATGACAAATCCTAAAGGCTCACAAAGGGAGCCATGAGTAAAAATAAAATTCCTTTCTCATGAAACCCATGAGACAAGCATTACAATAACAATTTTATTTTTATTCTTTACATCAAATACATAAAATCACAATTACACATGTCATTAAGCAGACCGAACCTAGTTACACTTTTCAACATGGACAAGGGGAGGGGGAGGGGGAGGGGAAGGCCAACCCTATGTGGACCCAGATAGGAAAAGAGATGAATGGAACTAAAATGAGCGAAAGGGAGTGATGTACATCGTGTCAGGAAGCAGGACCACACAACCAAAATCGGGATTTCCCATGTAGTGCCAACCCTAAAGCTAATGGCCAATAAAGAAGATTCCACGGGACTAGGATACAAGGCTAACCAAGAAGTCGGGCAGTGGAGACAAGAGTACATACCTAGCCCACTCTTTCAACCGAATCCCCCCAGCAATCCATGACCAAAAGTGCCCATGACAAGTAAGGAAATTTACTCAACTATACCAATGAAAAGCCATACCATCAGAGTCGAGAGGCCCACCTTCAAACATACATTCATAACAAGTGGACGAGGGACCACATGGTTGGCTCAGGTGGTGGAGAAAATGGCACATTGAGCTATCTGACGGCTACAAGGGGTTGTTGGTTGTCGGTTGAGAACCGTCTAGGAGAAAAAATTTCTCCTATATACACTACCCACAAGTGGTGGGTAACAGGCACATTGAATCAAGAAAGAAATACTAAATTTGATCTTAAATTATCATTTTTGGACTCCTAATACCAAGTCGGCCCTGCTAGTGAAGTCAGCCTAGAAGAGGCCTATTCGACCACAAAAGATGGGTATATATTGGAAGAGAATTTGACCTAATGAGGCGCCAAGTGAAGCAAGTTCTATTTGCACCTAGAACAGAAGCAAAAAACAAGTGCGAAGGCAAGGAATCAAAAGAAGAACCTAAGCGAAGGAGACACTAATCTAATCCATTTCAGCTCACATGTGCGAGATTTTTAGGGTTTTGGTACAACTGCAGGTCCGAAAATTGCAGGCTGAGTCACGGACCTAATCTAGAGGGTCGAAACTTTGTCAAATTGCAAAAGAAAAGGAAAAACACACCTACCCTAGTTTAATTAGGCCCTAACCCTTGTTGAAAAGTGTAACTAGGTCGGCCTTCATGTTGACTATGTAATTATGAAAAAGAAGAAGTCAAAATAATATATATTATTGTTGTATTTGCGTCATGGGTTTCATGAGCATAATTTATCAAGTAAATGGACTTCTTCTTGATGTCCAATAGGTTTCAGTTCAGTGTAAAATCTAGTCTAGCTATATGCTCCAGGACCTTGTGGAATAAGGTCACAACAGCCCTCAATGCAACGTTGGAAGACAAGCTCCAAATACAGTGAAAATAGTTGCCACCTTGCGGGAATACTCCTTCGAGAAGTCAGCCTCATAACAGTTGGACAAGTCGGCTTAAGATCAGTCATACCTATTCATACACTGGTCAGCTTAATTACTGGTTGTGACAACTATAAATACCCAACTAGGCTGCGCAGAACAAAGACAAAATCAGCTCACATATCTCAGGAAATTTGCAGATCAAATCTCAGGAAATTTGCAGATCATATCTTTGAAATTTGCGGATCAATCTCGGGAATATTTGCGGATCAAATATCAGAATAATTGCAGATAAAAAGGGAGTATATAAGTGCGGACAGGACAGTGAATAAGAGCAGTATATGTTTACGGATAAGTGCAGGAAGGGTAGCATATGAAAGCGGATAAGTGCAGGAGTAGACTTCAGAAGACTATTGCAAGGATAAGTTGTTGATATACATTGTTAAGGGTTGTGATAACAAGATAGAATTAGCAGAGGTTGAGATAGTGATCATAAGGTGAAGAGGCAGTAATAGTGACGAAGGTAAATCTATGATTTACCTTCCTACTGTTAAAGCAATTCAACTACAAGCATATGCAAGGTGAAGATCAAGTGCTAATCAATTTGGTGAAGATAAGATTCAAGGTTGTAGAAGTTGAATCAAGGTCTTGGAAGCATATTTAGGTCAAGGGTCTAAGTCTGGGTCATGGTACTTGTCATTTGAAGATCTTAAGAAGAATTATTTGCGGGTTTTCCTCTCCAAGAGGGAGAGGTTTTGCCCTGGCTCTAGGAGCCTAACTTCTGTGTCTTGTGCATTTTGATAATTGACTTGATGAAAGATTAGCTAAAAGAAGAGACGACATAAGTATCTCAAGAAAGCTCACAAGTAATTATCAAGAAGAGAATTTTTATTAATCTCCAGCCCTCCAAATTCTCAACAACCCTAGCCTAGTGGCTTTTCTTAAAGGGCTAGAAATTTGTGGAGAGAAGAATTAGGTTTAAGGAGATTTTTTTGGTGTGATCACCTATATGGAAAGGCCTATGCTTGATCTTGGGTGATGGAGTCTAGAGGGAGATCTACTTATGAAAAATGAAACCATAGAATGGAGTAAGGGATAATGAAAATCCTTTTTTTCTTACCAACAATAAACTCCCATGCATCGATTTATCTCTTCCATGAACGAGCCTCTGTAGCCAAGGAGATAATGTGGCCTTCTATTCTAAAAGGATTCAACCTTTGCATACTATTTTGCCAATGCCCAGTAATGAAAATATGCCCAAGTCACAAAATTTTGATCTCAGGTGATGGTCACACCAGTTTCTTTCTAGAACTCGATGAATCAACTCTCAAACTTGCCCATTCTTCTGGTATGATCCGCGCTTAGAATAAATTTCTTGCTCTAAAACCTGTTCGGAAGATGCTCTTGCTTTTGTGCAGTTCAACAAAAACTCGACCCCCAATATTAATATGGAAAAAACTCCACACCTTGCAAATACATTGTTGTTTGAATAATTAATTGTCCTCAACAATATTTAACCTTTCAAAAATGCCCCCTTTTAAAATTTATTCAACAGCTCCACGAAAAAAATAAAAAGATTGTCTCTTTTGTAATATTGGCCACATACTATAACCTTTTAACAGATAGAATTTCGACCCTTTTAATAAATAGAATTGGCTGGAATGATTTTGACGGCTCCCAAATGATGTTCACAACCCTAGTTTCGCACAGATGCCACACAGCCATCCGAATGAATATACATTACTGGAATCGGCCTTCATAACAGGTGTGCTAAGCAGTTTTGCATCCTTCCAAAAATAATTTTCAAATAATATTCACCTCCATGGATAGTAATTGGGCCCAACAAAATAAATTTTTGGCCTTTGATAAATGATTTGACCAAACAATATTTGATCCCCGCCTCGGTCAAAATTTCCCTTTGGTCACTTTAATAAAAAGATTCAGCTAAAAAATAAAATTAGCGTATTTTATAAAAAAAAATCTCGGCCGAAGTGGGCCTCATATAATATTCACCTCTTTATATGAAAATTCCAGCTTGGCCCCTTTATAAAATAATATTCCAAGCCTTCACCAAATAAACATTTGGCTTACAGCCACCACAAAGAAAATATTTGGATACAGCTTCTCTAATAATTAATATTTACTTCGTCTTTATGAAAGAAATTTCTTCTGCAACAAAGTGATGTCTCTACCAATTAAAATTTGGCACCTTTGAAATTAAACCCTCGAACAATCTGCAATTGAAACCCTTAGCCTGGCAGGGAACACCAGCTTGATACCACTGTAATGTTCCAGCTATAATTTTTGCAGAGAATTTCTTCAAAAAATGAAAACGCCAATTTTATAAATGATATGCACAAACTAAACTACAAAAACTGCAACAAAATTCTGCAACTGAAAAATAAACAACACAAGCATGCAAGAATCTTAGCCTTATTTTATTATATTGAATATGTTGGTACAAGAACAAGAATATGGCTGAGGAAATGGCTTCCCACAAATATCTACTCCACGCTAAACCCAGCCTCCAAAATAACTGGAAACTAATGAGAACCTATGAATTCTGAATGAATTCACCAAGAAAAGACATGGGTTCTCGCGCACTCTCACTAAATCAGCCAAGGGTTTTCATCTTGGGGCTACTAAGGTAGAGAACTAGATTCTCCACTCCACACCAAAGACAAATGCTCAAACCAAGATGTCCTCAAATGGTCTCCTCCTCCTCTTTTATAGATCTGATGGACCCCTCTAGAAGCCTTTATTTTATTATTATTTTAATCACTTAGCACCTTTCCTTCCTTTTATTTTAATAAAAATACCCTTTTAATTCGAGAAAATGGTAAATCGACCACCATTCCTCCTCAGGCCACTGAAGTTTACTTCCCACAATCTCATCCTATAGATCTTCTCGCTCTGGTTCCAACGAGCTATTACACTAAGGCGTTCTATCAATTATTCCTCTCGGAATGCCACCTTGAGTTCAATTAATTAAGTTATGCCCAATAATAACCCTATTTTATGAAAGTTGTCGGAATGCAACGAAACGAAAGGAAAATTGTGTGGATGATAGAATATGTCAATCGAATGCCATCAGATCCCATAATAACTCCTCAAAACTCCCCCGGAACCCCTGATCACATAAACCTACTCCCATGGGCCATAACCTGGCCATCCCATGCCTTGGAAATCCATCATGGTTGTACTATAGAGGAAAATAAAAATGGGGACATGACATTGATGGTCTTCTAAGTCAAAGCATGTTATTCATGCTTCCAGGGTTTTTTGGGTCATAGGATATATTGTATTGAGTCAAGAGAGTCAACATCATGATTATAAGACCATTCCGAGCAAAATGTATCTTGAAAAAGAATTTATTTTGAGTCTAGACGGTCCTGGAAATCTCCAAAGTACATGTCAGCCCTGACAGCTTCAAGTCAACCTAAAGGATGGAATTCAACCCCTTGGAAAGGCTATATATAGAAGCAGATTCGACCTCATTTGTGTTAGAGAATTAGAAAGGCAGAAAGATCCTCTTGTTTTTTATTATTTTCTTGTGATTTTCTTTGGTTATTATTATGTTCTTCTTATCTTTCTTCTTATCAATTCATCACGCAAACATCAAAGCAAATACACATAGATCAAGGACACCATATGTAGGTCAACAGCCAGGGAAAAACCCCCCTCAAGGGGAAAACTGTTAAATTTGGACAACTAGGTCCAAACTCCGGGTTGTGCTGCTTAGATGACGATCCCAATATTTTTATTGGATTCCTCTTTCGGAGAGGTGTAAGATTGATCTAAAGATCATCTCGATCGGATGAGCAGAACATGTACTTTGAATTTATTCCACTTATGTGCTAGGTCGGCCTGGAATAAAATATAG